>JANPWN010000038.1:0-48256 GCA_027406425.1 Blastocystis sp. subtype 8
GTGATGCTCGTAACTATGGACGTCGTCTGAAGCGTGCAAGTGAGGCTGAAGAAGAAAACTAAGGGATATTTGAGAATCCAAGGACATAGTTATTATTGTTTGTCAACAAACAAGTTTGCACTGACTCATGGATCTGTTTTCCTTCGCTTGGCATCTTGAATAGGTCTCTCGAGAATAATATTCATCTACTCTCAAGAATAATAACTAGTTTACTGAATCAATGAGATTGTTCTCCACAGCAGTAAGATTATCTGAAGACAGGTTAAGAAGAGACAGACATTGATGTCGTTTTTCTGGATCCATTCTACTTCAGAAAAGACACAAAGAGTGTACAATGATAATAGATTCGTTACACTATTAGCAACTGAAGGGATCACATCACGAAAGATATAAAGCTAAGTTCGAGGACCACACTATATCCTACTTGTTTGGATTGACGTTTGGATATAAATTGTGTTGGAAATTGTTTCTGAATACCGTTCATTACTTCGGTAATACACTTATACTCATGTCAGTTCAATGATAGTTACATGCTTAAGTCCTCTCTTCAAGTGTTCACTTTCCACTAGAGCTGTCTTCTTAAGAGACGAGAATCTTACTTTATCTCTAGTTTGTACATGAAATACAAAAACAAGCAGATCACGTTTAGACACATCTTTCGGATTCATTCCTCTACCATCAATTATCGCCGCTCCTTTCTTTGTAGAATCATCACGGAACCGTAGTGAATAACCGTATCGACTCCAATGTTTATATTGAAGAAACCCCTTCGTGATTCCACAGCCACTACTATCTGCTAATAAAGGTTTGCTTTAAATGAATTTAAAAGATAAGTTATACTAGTTAACATATCGCAGAAGAAGCATCAAAGCATGATCATCTTGTTGTCGAAGTTCGGTAACAATAGAAGATGAATGTGGAATAAGAAGTGTAAAACAGTCAATATCCTGTGACTCTTCGTGGAATGTGGATGAAAACTCACTTGAAGAAGTAAATCCTATATCATGGAATGAAAACAATCGATTGGAACATAGTCGAAATGGATGCTAGAATAAATGATTCCATAAGTACTTACGTAGTCAAGAGGAGAATAAGATGTGATCTGAATGTGAAGATGAAAGGGAGGGTAAAGAGCAGTTAGGTGATGAAAATACTCTTCAACTTGACTAAAGAGAATGGAGTCATCTCCTTTAATACAATTAACTGTGATCTGCGTTCCACTCAGAGAGGATTTTAATTTATCAGGTTTAGGTACTGACTTCCTCTTAAGAACAGTTAGAGGTCTGCTGGTATCTCCATCTGGATTCAAGCACAACCGACAGGATGTCACACAATCCTCATTACGAGTTGAACTGGAGACTGTAAGGGTTGCATGATAATAGAGAAGAATTGCCTTCAGTCCAACTCCAAATTTACCAATTGTTTGACTCTGGGAGTCTCCCTTGGATGTCGAAAACACACCTCCGCAAAGGGAAGGAATTAAATCCCCCTTCATTCCAATTCCTATTCTTCATAATAAACCACAATGATTACCATTATCAACTGTTGAAAAACTATACTCCTCACCAGATTTGTTAGATGTCAAACTGATATTGATCTCCTTTTCCTCTCGATCAATGGCAGTATTAGCAATGACAGCGTCAACACAATTATCAAGCAATTCTACAAACGAGGTAAAGAGAGCTTCATTCTCGTTTTGGAACCCAAAAAGCTCCATATTTTGTTGTACAAACGAGACTGGTTTCGATTCCATCGTCAGCTAAGTCATGTCCCTATTACAATAGTTGGAGGGAAACAAAGCAAACGAAGACACAATCCGTATCACTTGTATAATATCTTCACAATACATATTCACTTTAGATGTTTATTCGATATGTATATATTCTTATTCTTTTAGTACCAATCTCTTTAGCAGTCGATCCCCTACTTCCTATTGCAACAAATCCACTTCACTTCATGAGTTTCACTTCCTTTGGAAATACTCTGTTGAATGTAAGTACTACCACTTCTTCATTCCATCTAGACCGGTTTTATGTGGTTTGAAGGAGGTAATGTATCAGCTTTACGATTTTCAAAGGAACAGAGAAATGGAATCGAGAAGTATGGGTGGGAAGAATACAATCTGAATGATTATGGGAGTTACCGCATTAGGGATGAGACGAATCGCGTCAATCTAGTGTTCACATTTGTTCGACAAGATAATGACATTGCATTTCGAGTGGAAGGAGTGCCGTTAGATGATTCAAATGTCCCTTCCAATATTACGATTCTTCATTACCTGCATAACCCCTATTTGAATTTGTCTTTCTCTGCTAAATCTCCTTTAAAGAAGAATTCCGAGCTTGTACGTTTGTTAGTATCTATTCACCATAGAATGCCTTCTCTGCAGTATTCAATGCAACTAACCATTCTATGAAATCGGTACCATATCGTATGATCATTCAAGATGCACCAGACAATCATTCACCAACAGAAGTGTATTCACACGGTTTTCCATTCTCTGTATTATCTCCTACTCTTCCTCCAAATTCCTTCTTTTCTAATCATCTTTCATGCTTTTGTATTTCTGATGAGGAAGAAGCCATTGCTCATCGTATTCAAGAAATCCTTCAGTCTGATCTCAATGACCAAAAGTCTCTTCATGATACCCTTTTAGAGAGTTATCGTCACATGTATATGAATCATTCTAATTAACGATCAGACATCACGGCCGGCTTCTTCCAACCTACGCTCGACAACGAGAATCATGGCCATATATCCCTTCATTCCCAGCTTCATCATCAATGCACGGGAATGCAATGGTGACTGCACGAGTTGTACAAGTAATTTCAATGGATGAATTTAAACTAGATTCCATTTCGAATCGAATATCTCTTAATTGAAGATGATCAAGAGGATCCTTTTCAATTATCTCTACCACTACAAATGCGAGTTCATGTATTAAGTGGAATTGAATTAACACAATCCATTCAACAACGAAGTTGATGCATTCATTATAGATCATCGCTAGGTCGAGAATTTAAGAATCAGGTTGAAACGATGCTTGAATTACGTCCACGTGGTATCAATCATCGAATGAGTCGACAAGCACGAGTTCTCCTTTCAAATACTCTCGCCTCATTCATTCTAACTCCTTGTATGTATTATTTTTCTCATTCATTACTAGTGTCTGATCAGCAAGTCGAAGAATGGTCCATCTTTACAGGATGCGATTCATCTCATTGTATGACAAGTCGAAACGGTTGTGGAGATGAGGAAGGTTTCGTATTGCGAGTTCTATGTGAGTGGAATCAAGACCTTTGTATCCAACTTTTTACATCACTAATTACTCGTCTCTATGTGCGTGGATCTGCCTATCCCCTGGCGGACACATGTCCTCACACATTCCTCTTTGTACTGGATACTCTTATGCAAAGACAGCGGACTCATCTTACTATACCTTCAGATGAGCTGACTCTTCTCCCAATTCATGCTCTGGCTTATAAGCTATTAAATCCAATGTTACAACTTGCTCAACAAGCCATGCAACAAACAGAGGCTTCTATTCGATATCTTTATCATCGTGATAATGACAGAAATCAGCACTATTTTGGTGATACTCCTCGTCAGCCTCATAAAGATTCGGATGAGTTGAATGTAGATGTTACAACATGGATGGTATTCGAATCACGCATACTTCTGATGCTTCTCAACTTTCTGGATGTGGATGCAGAATTACAAGAACGGTTAACAAGGCGACTGGCGACCACAGAGCAGAAGATGAAACGATGGTTGTGGGATGGAAAGAATAAGTGCTTTGGAGACTTTGGGGATGATGAATTAAAGTGTCATATTGGGTATGGAAGTGTCTTATCATTTGCACTGGATCTCATTGGAATTGGGAATGTCCGAATTGATGACCATTTATGTCATTTATTGAATAAAGATGAAGTAGGAGAGAATGAGATATCTGAACTTTAGTTATTGTCAGGATATGGTTTTCGCTCACTCTCACGTACAGATCAATTCTATTATAAACCAGACTCAGATGGAATTCATTCGAGTTATCGAGGTGATGTGTTCATTTCTTACAATTATCTTCTATTGAAGGAGATCCACAATCGATTACTCGAGAAACGGTATTCATCAACACAATATCCATATGTGAGAGAAATTCGATTGAATTAATGTTAGTCAAGGATTCGAACGGTCTATAGAGATGTGAAGGATGGGTTGATTAAAACAGTGTTTAATGAAGTGAGGCAAAAATGATGGCTAATATGTAGATCCAACAAACAGAAACTGTATGGGAGTCATATCATGCAGAAACTGGAAATGGAATGGGGAGGCGTGATGCTTTTTGGTCTGCTTCTCTCATATTACTAATAATGAAAGAGAGTTTTGATTGAGTTCAGTGATGAATCCAAATCCTGTTTGATTTGACAAACACATAATACTTGAGAATCATCAATATCTAAAAGTTTCTTTAACTCTTCATATTCTTCACTGGCTGCTTCAAACTCTTCACACTGTTTCCCCTGCATAAGATATAACTTATAGAATGTCATAGCCTACATTCAATTTCACTTCCATTCTTACCTTATAATAATCCTTCCGATAGCTCTCTGCTCGCGCTTTTAGCAAATAACACTCAGTCAATGAGGGATCATAATTAAGTGCTTCATTACTATCAACAGCTGCATTAGGGTAATCACCTGTTAGCATTCTCCTCTTAGCTCGTTCTGATAGAATGAATGCCCGAAATCGGCTCATATTTAGTACTTCATTGTAGAAAAAACCAGTATTTACAAACAATAAAGTCTTCGTGTAGTTATCTGCACACATCTTCTCCTTCTCTGGATCTTTCTGGTTCATCATTAATTGCTTCTAGACAATTATACTGTCATTCCACAAATCACCATAATTCCAGTTAGACAAGTCCAAGCGGCTCGAATCACAACATAAGAAGGATATATCCGATATGAGTTATTCAGAATATGCTGACCACCAACATAATCACAAACATCACTCCAACATTTCCGTGGGAGTCGCTCATCTGAAAGATTGGAAGAAACTTCTTCTCTATAGCGATAGGTATCAAGAACAGAAGCTAGTGGTTGGGCAGTGAAGAATGAATCATTGATCTTACGATACTCTGCCAGCAAATGCTTGGCTGTATCCACACTGTTCCGAAGCAATAAACAACGAATATAATATACGAACTGGGGGTAAGAGAAAGACAAGAATCTTTACGATTTCTGAATCATCAGTAATCACTCTAGCATGCTCATCTATAAGACAATGTGAGGGTTGCACCAATAATCTCCGATCTCCTAGACATCGCTTTGTATTGGGATGTAAAGTATCCTCGATCACTACAACTAATCCCAACTTAGTGAAATTACAAATATGCACCATCTTTGCTGAATGTTTGAGAAGCTTCTTTAACAATCGTTCCATCGACACCCAATCATTCAAACAGAAGTAACAATAAAGCAATTGAACGTGAGCTTCTCGACTGTATGGGCACATTGCAATATATGAATTAAGAATTGGAATTGCATTCTCGGGAGAATCAGATTCAAGAATTCTTTCAATCGATTTATATTCATTTTCAACTTTTGGAATCTTATAATTAGTGAAAATAGAGAAAACTACAATGAAACATGGCTCTATAACGATTTGCTCTTTTGCTTCACTATGTGTGCAGAAATAGTGATAATAATTGTAGTATTGATGTGATCTATAAAATCAAAACCCATAGTAAAAGAGACAATTCCAGATTGCCGATGTCTAAATAGGCTCGAGATAGCATCCCATAGGCCTGAAATCGTAATGGATCGTTGTAAATTATCTGTCGGAGCTCACCAAGAGCCATAAGATAATTGTTGCTATTCATGTCACAGTAAGCGACTTTTTCTGCCAATTCCAAAGAATAACTATATCGTTTCATCACTTCCTGTAACATCCTTCCAGCAACTTCATATTGATGAGAATGCATTAAGTCGCTCGCCTCTTTTACCTTAAGCTCATCTTCTTTGCTTAATACAGGATTTTTCTACATATAAGCTTTCCTAACTTTACTCACAGAAGCACGTTCCAATGGCATTTGAAGAATTATGTTACAATTTTGTACATCTAGTTATCAAATAATATCCAAGATAATGACAATTTAATTGAATAGATTTGACATGTTCACCGACATTCTTCATATCAATTGCACTCTCACCTTGTCTAGACCGAACATTCTACTAATTAAATCAACGCTCAATTCATACAACTAGATTGATGAGATATGCAGCTATAAGAAGGAAATCTGGTTCCGAATTCAGTCCGTGAGGAAGTAGTGAAAGAATGAATACAGCACGATCCATATCATCGGCTAGCAACAGAAATTTGATATAAAACATGATGAGCTCCGAATCTGGAAATTGATCTGTAAAGATTGTCTTTAGATCAACTGTAGCCAACTGTCCATGCATTGCAAACACTTCTACAGGATCATCACATCCATTATCGATAGAAGACCGAAGATTGTAGAATACTCGCTCCAACAGCTCAATTCCTTCTTGGTAGTGTCCAGATAAGAGATAACAAGAACACAAACGCAAAAGTAGAGAACGAGACAATAGTAATGGAGATACAGTTTCCGTGCATAATAATGGAAAGAGATATTCCCCAACTTTTTTGTTATTCTGGATAACTTGAATTGTGCATGGTTGAGGAGCCTGGTAGTGATAATTCTCCTTTATTTGTAACGGTCCTAGAGTGAAGCATAATAATCAAGACTACGAGGAACTACTGTACATACAACTTGATGATAGGGAGCTTTCGAAAAGACTTCGGTTAATGCTTTCTGAATGTAATCGAATCGCTGTTTATCTTGGAGATCGTTCACCAAATCAAGAGTTTTTTTGACATACAATACGAAGTCAGAAATAGTTCCGATTATGAAAGGTGGTAAAAAAGTGGGTGGAATATCTCCTGGATACTTCTGTAAAATAGTCTGGTAAATACGATCACTCTTTCTAGCATATTTCAAAGCTCTATACGATGAACAATTCTTCTGAGAGTTACTTTGAATAATCCCCACACATGAGAAGACAGAGACACCAATAGAAGAAATATTGTTGCATGGCCAGGAGAGATAGACTTGTACAATGATTCTCTGCTCCTTCTTTGGTTAATCCTTTTTCATTCAACTCATCGATCGATTGAAGTGTGCTTATGAGATTTGCATCACGACAATTCTGGGCATAGAATCGAGTCATCTCTTCTACTGAGAGAGTACTGGAGGGAGAAAGATCTAAGAATGAGTATCGTGAATCATAATTACTCTCTTCTCCTTCAGTCTTCTTCTTCATCTCCGCAATTTGCTTCTCTCTATCAGTCAGTGGTGCTTTCATCACTTCTTCCTCCGTCACCTTCTCAGCAAGAGGATTATCGTCATCTTCCAACTGCATTATTGTTGCAAATCGCTTCATATTGCCCATAAAGGCAATCAGATCGAATCTTCTGAAGGCAAGAGCCGCCTGCTCAACTATCCCTAACACTATCAGTCGAATTCATACAATAGAAGTAGGGATAAAAAGGATACGAGTGGATATGTGTAGCCAGGATCCTTGAGAACTCCAATTCACTAGTAATGACAAATGAGTGAGATCATACATATAATGAACATAGTGGAATAGCATTGGTCGGCGATAATAAGTTAATAGTTGGGAACGAAACTCCAGGTACTCCTTCTTAGCTAATTTTCTACAATAATAGGAGATACTCAAACTTACAGATTAGAGGTACAAGCTCCCATCTCCGTCTTGATTCGATTATCATCCTTAAAGTTTTTGAGATAATCATTAAAGTCAATAAGAGCCTGAATATTATATACTGGTTAAATCCTACTGGAATGAGGAGATTCATTCGTTGATAGGTCCTTGCACGACGTAGATAAAGAATTGAAGTAACAGTATTACGTTGTAGGCCTTCTGAACATAATTCTATCCTTATAATCACTATCCAATCACTTACGAATCGTCTTCTTGTAATTATTCGCATAATAATTCATATCTGCACAAAAATACAGGAGAAGGGATTTAAGATGAGTTAAATGAAGTTCTGGATACACTGACTCGGTGATTCGAATCATTTGAATAGCCTGAGAGAAGGTCTGAATTGCTTCATACTGTCGTTTGCGTATATAATATTTCTCTCCTTCTTCTTTCAATTCCTTTTCTTTATTTTATTCATAGGTTCTTACAATGATAGTCTGAATATACCGATCAAAAGTTCTGAATTGAGGGGGTATTTGTGGACACAATGCCACCGCTCGAGAGAGATTTAAATACGAATTTGTTTCATTATTTTGAATTAGGAAACGAAGAAATAACATTGTCTACAAATTAGTCCTGATTATTGTCATGACAAAATCATTATCGGGGTGATTGAGTGAACAACTGAAACACGAATCTGAAGCATCAAAGAGTTGATACGTTACAGCAAGAAGGGTGTTTCGATTAAAGGTCTTCTCATGAATCTTAGCTTCCAGAGAGTTCTGAAAGGTCAAGCTAGAATTCATTGTAGCTAAAAATGAATCTATCGAAGCGAACTCACTGTCCACAAGAAATTGAGCGACATTCTTTAGAAGCACTCGAATTAGCTTCATGCCTTCAGTCAGTAATCGCTTATCAGTAGACTGAAGATCGCATTCTAAAATGGCCAACACCACATTCCGACTATTAGTACAAGCTTCAAATACTGAAGAGAGTTTCTTTGATGCTTTGTTGTAATATCCGGCATCAAGACATAATAAAGCTTCATCATAGAGTTGTTGGAGATGATTACACTACGAATTAATGACACTCTATATCAAAACCTCATCCAGTTTTACTTGAGCAGATTGTTGCTGATACTGAATAAGATACTTCCATACTGATTTTGCTCTAATAATCATATCTCTCTCTTTACACATACAGTGATAACTTTCCCATCTTCATATAAACATTTCCCAATAGATACAACTCCTCAACAGAATCCACACCAGAACTCAGCTCAGCATAAGCCTCTGCTATGCAACCAATCTCTAAGTAGGAGCGAATTGAGAGGTCTTTGGCGGTAACATTCATAGGGTTGAGGGAACGCACAAATCGACAGGTTTCCAGACATTTTGAATATTTCCCCTCTTGAAAGGCGTTTCGTGCTTGAAAGAGGTATATATTCTCATAGAATTGCTGGGTATAATCCTCATTGAGATCTGTTGGTGTTAAGGATTCTGAAACCTCTTCTGGAGGTGATTCTGATAGCGATTCTTCTTGCTTGGGATGGGATTCAGTTACATCATACTGGACTGAGTTCTGAATAGCTTCTAGTAAGGAACGAGTGCTCTCATCCAAATCCTTAATCATTCTCAACACCTCTTCATCATCTTCACTTTTATCTTTGTGATCTGAGCCCACTTCAGAATGTGGATATGTGGTTACAGCGGAGGCAGTAGTAGCTGAAGCAGCAGGAACTAGTAATGAAGTTGAAGGGGTTGATGTTGATGATGGGATAGGATCGATAGATGAGACTGGAGGAGCTGGAGGAGTGTCTGTCTGAGTGGACATTCCGGATGATGTCAGACTAGGTAATGGAACATAGGGTGGAGGAATAAGAGCTGGGATACTATCCGGATTTTCATCATGTTTCTCATCGGATATCTATCACTTATTCCTTCCTATCATTCATACCTTCATTGATGCCATCAATGCTTCTAATGTATCCTTAAGCAAATTGGCACCACGCAGTTTCTCAGCAGTTTCATCTGCAATACTCTTCATATAGGCGATAAACGATGACTGTGAAGAATATTGCTGATATTTGTCAACATCAGTATCACATAACTGGAATTCAAAACCAACAAGATCATTAGCTTCCATCTATATCAGACTACATTAGAAAGGACTACAGATTCGGCAGAAGGTTTGACTAAGGTAACAGAAACAGAGTAACTGTGATCTGAATAGAGAATAGAACCTGATCCAATACCAGCTACCGGAGTGTCCTTTAAGAATAACTACAATGAAACCCATTATAAGAACATACAAAGGAATTGTTTTCACTATCTTCCTTTGCAGAAAATACTAGAACTGTAAGTGTCCTGAATTTATGGAGATATGATAATTCGGTCTTGCAGTTGAAACAGAATTGGGGACTAGTCATAACTATAAACATTCAAAACCACTTTCGGTCCTTTTGTTCAGACTTTGCTTTCAAGATTAGACGTCTATTTTGAGAATTACCGACAAAGAGGAGCCAAAACCACTTGTTACCTGGATCCAATTCCTCAACTAGATCTGTTGAACTCTTGATATCAATCTAAAAGAGAATTGATAAACGATAACCAACTTTCAACACTTCTGTCTGTTGCGGTTCTTGAAGACTCTGGTGAGTCATGCTATTCTCTATTGCTTCTTTGTGAACAAACGAAGCTAGAAATGAGTAACAACCTCATCATGTACCCAGAGGAGATAATTCCTTTTGAGGCTCTGTTTTCTCATTCATTCGAGAATCGTTTGAACAAGATATACACAACAAACGAGATAAATGTGATAAACAAACAGAAGCAGTCTAGTTCTACAGCAAAATACCTGTTGTAATTACAGTTTAAGAGTACATGAATAGGTCGATCACTTTTGAACATGCCTGATTCCATGAGAGTAGTGTTCTCAGTTACTTCATATAAACGAACTGTTCCATCAAGAGAAGAAGCTACGATACTATCATCGCGAAGTATCTCCAGACCCGTAATTGCCTACATAAATCATTCCACAATAGAATCCAAACAGAATCGAAAAATTTTGCCGATGAAAGTACTTTTCCAAACTGAATTTGGTATAAACCAATATATCCATCTTCTGTCCCATACACCAATAGAGTGTCTTTTCTCAAGGTGTTTAGTCGAGTAATTCGTGCTCGTGTGATCAGAAGACGCTCACAAGCTCTATAATAAAACCTTAAAAGAGCTTCTTACCCTGTTGTGGTATTGATCATTCGAATAAATCCTTCTTCGTCACACGTTATAGTGTATTGATCATTCGAAGTGAATATACAAGCTATTATGTCGTATTTGTGATAGTAACCGATATGAGAGGGAACTATACTAGAAGTTGAACCCAAATATACATGGGTATCTAATCCCCCACAAACAAATTGAGAATTGGAATGACTAAAATGAATACACCATAAGGGAACTTGGGTAAAAGAATAGATAGACTAGAGATCAAAAAAGGAGAGATATCCTACTAAACAACGATTTTGCTTCAATGACCATAATCGCACATCTCCATCAATACTACAAGAGAGAAGATATTCTGAATTATTTGAGATGTCCATTGCTGTCACTGCCGCTTTATGACCACAAAGAGTATACTTAGGGAAAGAGAAATTTAATGACATACATGCTGAAAAGCAGAATGATCGGAGTTAGCGAATTGAATCACATGAATCTTTGTATCTTCTGTTGCCACTACTAACTACATTTAAATACAGAGGACAATAAGTACTGTCGAACCTCCACATCCAATCGTGCAACATGAAATATGCTTTTCTTTTGCTGATGGTGGAAACTCTGCTGAACTGCATTGAAGGAATTGATCTAATCGGAGAATAGCAATTGAAGGATTGTCATGAAGATGGTCAAGTCCTTCCTAGTTCTCAGTGAACTAAAAGACCTTTACAATTGCTACTGAACTTGAGGAAGAAAAGAACCAAGTTGGGTCTGGAAGAGTTGAATCCGGACATTTTGTTTCTTCTAATGGTAATATTTCGTATATCACGCCAACCAGGTTCCTCTGGTAATAGAACCACAGTCAGGAGCTACAAATCATGAAGCTCATTAACAATTACTCTGCACAAATAATCCTGCATTCCCTGCATTTGCTTTTCTCTGACTTGGTTATAAAGGAAAATGAAGGCTTCCTTGGATAACCAGATGGTCTGCTCTTTAACGGATTCAGGATATCCTGTTGGGCATAAATGTGGAGACTATATATTTATCATTATTTTCATCCTACTCTAAAGGCATATACCTCAAGCACCTCCAAATCATGTATATTTTCCTTGGAAGCGAACAGTTCATAATGAGTATTAAAGAACTGTCGTCTGGCTTCCAGATCAGAGTGACTGACATTCGTAAAGATACAACGAAAAAGCTGATACATTACTTTCATTAATTCATTCTATTTATTATCATGCTAAAAGAATTAAACTTGAACATCTTCCCTTGTCTGTCTGACTGAACACAACAAATTTTCATATTCATCCAAGTCTTTAAAATGGTCATCAACATAGAAGTAGAATCCGCGATCTGATAGGATTTGTCGTTTTAGAGACTCTTTTTGATTCTTAGAATATGAAATCTGAACTGAAATAGACTAAGATGAACTACCTGTTTCCTCTTTTTGGATAGAGGATACCCTTGTGTAAGATCTGAAGAACTACTCTTGATTCAAATAGTAATAAGACTACAATGATGAATTAACACTATTTCTTGAGTCCATGAACACAAAGTAGTATTAAATGAAACTATCCTATCTACTTAAGATAACAAACACTAGAAGCGATGATATAACAACCAGTTCAGATTACTGTGGAAGACTCACTGCAACTTCTTGAGTTTCGGTGTTTGATAACAGAGCTTCCTTCTCTCTTTTCTCTTTCTTGAGTACTATTAGATGATATACAATCAGAAGAATTAGTGCAAGAGTAATCATCGGCACAGTTGACCAATATGCCACTTTTGGTCCAAACTTATCATTTAGCACGCCAAGAACGTATTGAATTGGAATTCCTAATGAAGCTTGCATTGGAAGAATGCAACTAATCGGAATAGCGGCATCCTCCTTCCAATACCGCATACATGTCACAATAAAGGTAGGCCAGAAGAAAGCTACCATGGCACCAGCGAATGGAAGCACATATACTCCCGCTTTACCAATAGAGAGTCCCACAACAAAGATAACAGTAGCACAAGACATCACAATATATTCTGTTGAAAACGCACCAATCCAATCCACAAGGAATCCTCCAACAAGACGAGCTGTAGTGAATGCAATATAGAAGCATGAATTAAACCACGCTCCTTCCTTTGTGGGATCCAGATGTAACACATCACGAAGATACATGCCTCCCCAAGCTGAGGTGGCACGCTCACCTGTAGTCATGAGAACTAGAATCGTTGACTGAAGCCATACCATTGGTGAGATTAAGGCTGTACCTACAGAATGCCCCTTATGATTCTTCTCTTGTTCTTCTGTCTTTGGCTTATTGATTGCAAATTTGATAAAGACAACAGGCAATGCCAACAAAAGGAGAGGAATTGTCATACCGAGGGTGATTCCTCGGAAGCTGTATTGTGGGAACCATTTATTGATACATCCAGCAAATAGTGGTCCAATAATTGCTCCTAAACCATAACAACTGTGAAGGAGAAGCATAAGAATGCCGGTATTGTTCGTGAACAGAATGGAGGACATCGAATGAGGAGCATCGTCTAATCCTCCCATACCTGCACATGCCAAGAACTGGTACAAAAACAATGACCAGTAACAAGTAGCAGTAGAGGTAAGAAGACAACCAACAATAGAAATAAAGAATGCAGATAGAATAACAGCCTTAAATCCAAAACGCTGAAGCGATAAGGCGACAGAAAGAGACCACAACAGATAGGAAAATTGAGCCATAGACTGCAAGGACCCAAATTGACTATAGGACAGATGAAGAGACTCTTTCATCATGGGATATGTCACTGATCGCACATTATCGATAAAACCCTGGCCAACCATGGATGCATATGCACAGAAGACAAGCGACCAATATTGAGATTTGGTAATACCTTGGTCCATTTTCTACAGAAATAATAGAATTGTGTTCCGTTCACCACGGGAACTCCCAACAAACACTCAAATCCATTTCATTTACTCCAGTTTCTTCCTCAGAATCGCTCTCTCTCATAATCCTCAAGCGTTCCTGCATCTTCAAGCGGATTTCGTCATTTAGTGACATCTTTAATTGTCGTTGTGTCTTTGTAATATTAGACTCCTCCTCTCCTCCCTTCACGATTCTGTCAAGTGACTGAACAGGTTCCTCTGACTTCTCCTTCTTTCTCTCTCTATATCTCACTTTCTCCTTCTTTCTCTACTCCTCACTCACCAGAATCCGTCGATTTGCACTCTGTCTCAGTTCCTCCATTAAGAGTGATTTCTGTTGTCGGATGGTTGGATCCACTTCCTCCTTCTGTTCACTCCAATCAATTACACCTACACCAACAGAGATACTTCGCATCACTTCAGGCACAGTTTCACTTGTGGGAGTAGGAAGAGATGTTGCTGAAGACCTCTGAATCACATCTCTTGACTGATTAACACTTCTACGACGTAGAGGAGGGGCAGGAGGTAGAGTAGGTGCTTCATGTGGAGGTGCTGCCCTCACAGAGATCACCGATGGTGCTGGCTGTGTCGTTGTTACAGGTACGAGCGACTGTGGTGCAGAGTGTGAAGTAGGTTCGATCGATCGACGACGTACTTCCTTTGACCTCTCCTGAATAGGAGGCTGATATCCTGCTGGCTTTGAAAAGTCCATTACATAATCATCTACAGGAATTTGACTTGTGGTAGTTTCGAAATCGTGCAAACCACGATGAGTAATTTCTTCTCTACGAGAAGGGTTTTGGGAATAGATAGGTTCTGAAGGAGGATAGACAAGACCCTGCTGCATGGAATTACGCAGCATCTCCAACTCTTCTGATTTCCTCCTACTCTCTTCTTTCACTCGTTCCATCTGCTCCTAACAAGTAAGAAATAACCACTAATGACAAACCACTAAGGCTTCCAACTGTTTTTGAATGATGTCCACTTTGGTTACAGTTACAGTATCTAAACATTATCAAAAAAACCATACATATACCAGAATCGTTATACTCCGTTCGGTTACTCCGATTCTCCTGAAGAGACTGTACTAACTATACATCAGGAAGGCGTGAAAACTTTACAGCTTTCCATTTACTAATAATAAAAGACCCAGAAACGATCTCCAAGAACATTCGACCAACTTGTTCGTATGACAACATATTCTCGGCTCCAAACTCCTGCAATATTAACAACTCTTCTTTTTACACGTACAAGAATAGAATAATAGGGAGTATTGAACTGCTCCAGAATTCTCGCTTGATCTGCTTTGCATTGGCGAATACTCTTTTGATCCATCATCGCACTATTTTTATTCATATACTCTATATATGAAAGAGACCAATAAAGGGCAACGAGGATATGATTGCCGATATCCAAAACTATCAGAAACATCATCACTAGGATCTTCTGCCTGCATTCCAAAGCACAGATTCACTCACCGTGGAATGTAAAGATGTCCACGGTTCAATGTTTGTTATTCCGAAAAAACCCTCAATTTTGGTGATTTGTGATCTCGATAAGGACGAAGTATTTGGGGATTCCAAAGGGTTGAATAAACACAGAATAGCTGAGTCACCTCTCTAATTCAAAGGTAACAGAAAACATATTTATGGAACAAACACAACAAACTGATAGCCCATACTTTAAAAGATTCACAGTAGAATATTGTTCAATTAACACACTACGCAAACACTCGATACACACATAGAAATTGGCATAATGCACTGTTCTCCAACACATTTGATACTTAACAGGATCTAAAGTTGCTTTAATGCTTGGACAAGAGCTGGGGAGTGGGACAGAGAAGTTATTCATTGCCACATGTTGCAATCGTCCTTGATTGCATACAAGATTGTACCAATTATCCCGGAAGTTAGGAGGCCTCAATTCAATATATGTGGACCGTGGGAGCAGGAATACAATAGTAGCAACAGCCGCCCCATGAACAGAGATGAGGATATCCGTTTCTACAGTGGTCCGAACCTGCTCCTCCATTGGAATCTTGTGAATTAAAACCTGATTAAAACGAAATCGATCCTAGATCAACACTCTTCACCATAAGTACTTTCATGGACTCAACAAGAGTCGTAATCTCCTCAACATTGAGCACTTGTCTTCCTTTACTCTTTGTATCTCGTGGAAGATACAGCACATTAAGCATTGGTGACTTCCTCTGATAGAGTTTATCTACATGAATCGCATAGTGCTTATATGTAGCAGAACGAAGGACATCTCCTTCATAGGGATATGGAAAGTACCCACCCCGCCCATCATGATCGACATGTCCACTAATAGTCTAGAAATATATGAAATAATCAAAGATTACTAAATGACGCCAACACAAGTAATGAGCTTTCTTCATCATGTGTATGATGTCCTCAGATACATGGAAATGGAGAGCATGCATTCCAGTTTGCGGATGAGTTGTCCTTAGAATATCAATGAATCCTTTTGTCCACTTAATTTCCACTTTCCGAATAAACTGTGGGAGGAAAATATTACGCATCTAGTGTTGATTTCAAGTCCAACTCCTACAGGAGGTAATGAAGAAGGATTACTAGCTCTGTGATTCACAATCATGGCATTCTCAGCAAAATGAGAAGTATGTTGACTCCACCCAGGAATAATCATCCAGGATCCATCACCTTCATACATAACATGATCTGAATCTTCTGAAGGAAAAGAACCTATTACACTTCTGAAAACCCAACGATGTTGATATCCTTTTAATCGTTCAGAAAATGGGTTGTGCTGATGACTGTCGAGAAAGACAACCAGGTTGAGTGTACCACGTTGGATACATACGTTAGAGAGGTGGGCCCAGTGAACTCCATCACCATCAGAGATATGTATCGTAGAAAATGGTTTGCTAATCATTAGTTAACGAGTCCACACTAACTCGTTTTCCTTATATTCTCCTCGACTACCTCTGGGAATCGAACTACATTTAAGGTATCCATCAACTGGCATACTCCTTATACTGAAGGAAGAGACACTGCTGTCTGCGTTCGAACTCTAGAGACCTATGAATGGCTTTCTAATTACACTGCTACCAAGAGCTGTTGCTATAATCTATACTGCTCGGATGACAACTACTACCAGGAATTGAAGTAAATGAGTCAATATATCGATTTCTAGGAGAATTACTATCATTGTTTGTAAAGTGAGTGTCAATCAACTTTAATGAACTCTCTAATATCATATTACTTCATTAATATGTACTAGAAAAACGAATAACACTCTTTGGCTGATGAGATTCCTTTCCCATTTGGATGAAGTGCTTCCGGAATTGAATAATAGGGAGCTCTATACAGTTATAGACTTTACATCACAAAATACGAAATGATATAGGGACAAGGGTTTGAATGAGAACTTCCATTAGAAGGACTAGAAGGACACCACTTATCATGGAAATAACAAATTGCCTTCCTGAAAGTCTACCATTCATTCCGAAAGGCACAGGAAAAGAAATACTATTGTTAGGGAATGCCATCCTCCTTGGGATCCTAAGTGAGGACATCAACAGTTATGAACAAACATAAAACACTAAAAGAAAGTCACATTGGGAGCTTTCATGTTCATTAACCTTGAAGCTCTAGATAGTGCACTCCCTGGAGTAAGGAAAAGAGCATCACATTTTGACAGTAGGAACAGTTCCAGATATGCCCTCATTAAACCTGCTTCAGTCGTTATTCGACCAGTATGCATTCGCGGTAAATCACCAACAGTTTTCACGATACCAGGATACAAATCCGTCATATTCTTCTCTATTTGTCTAGAATCAGTACTCAGAAAAATCAGAGCATCTGGATGCTCACGAATAAAATGATCTACACGTAGAAATTGATATTTAACCCGATCTGTTGTCATTTCAGCCACTTTATCTGCCCATGCGGAAAGATGGCCCGACATCCGAATATGCATTCCAATCATAAAGTGATCTTTAAATAACATAAGAAAAGGATCGAGAAAAGACAACAAAAATTCCGATGGTTGAAACATCGAACGCAGACAAATTGGATACCAATTTTTGGTACTTAAAGGAAGAGTTGAGTTACTAGGCTCGTTTAAACGCTTGACAAATTCGTCAAAAGAGCGATGAGTTGTCAAGAAGCGTAATAGAGAGGATGAAGAATTAAACACAACTCTTCCCGGATAATAATAGTTAAACAAAGAATTGCTTGTTACACCAGGAATGGCAATCCGATTTGTGTAGTCAATTAGTGTTACAGATTTGTTACTTACATCTACAGTTCGGCTATAACGATACAACTCTATCTATCATCAAATCATACTGTACACACCTGAATGAACTGGAAGAGTTGCAGGAAATGTCAAATTGAAGAGTGGGAAATTAAAAAAGTGATTGGGGATTCCCGGTGCATTGACTAAAATGAAACCTTACATAATCGTCCTACTTTGAATTAGACGATCATTGATTATACCTAACAGGAGTATATCACAGACACCAAATAATTGAGTAGCTATACCAACATTCCCTTTCTTTTGATAGATGATTTGGTCTGTAGTATTATGAATATTATTCTGCTGAAGAGGAATGTAGTAAGAATTCATATAAGATATCAAGACATCAGATCCAGAGATCCACATAGTTCCCGAAGGCTTAACTACCTTTGGACCTGTACTCATAGGAAGGTAATAGGAATCAAGATCGAAACCTAGAGTTGAAAAACATGATTCACTGCGTTCTTCCACTAGAAAATCATATAATAAACATTTCGACATACATAAAGAAAGTGTTGACCGCTCTTTCCATTGAATAGTTGAACATCTGGTTGTCTTGACTCCAAACATCATAGAGCCACTGTCAAACCCCTATATATCATAATCATGCAAAGAAAAGACTGATGGTATTACACTACAATCGCTCCTCCTCTTTTCCACAATTATAGGGATGTAGAGGAAGAATCCAGCTGCTACAAGCAAAGCTGTTAGTAGAAATAAGACCCACGGGTACATAATGATGGAAATACCTGAAGGGGCCACTAGAAATAGCACCTTAAAGTATACACCGGATTAATTAGAATCTAGGCCCTAAAGTACTCAAATTATTTTGTATGTAGCAAGGAATGGTATTTGGATACTTTGTAATACATTCATGAACAGATAAATAATTATTTCATATGAGAAATATATGAGGAAGTGATAGACAATTACTTACTAGAAGGACTTCCTATTATGGCCTTATAGATAGAAATGATAGGAGAATTCGTTTTAATGAAAAAACTCATGGATCAAAACCCGATCACTTTAAATAGAAAACGATGGATGAAAGTGAAGAACTCATATTACGATTTTGTGAAATTGTTGGATGTGATCCAGAACAAGCGGCTATGTATATGGACATGTCAGGAGGTAATCTAGATTTGGCTATCTCACTCTACCTTGATAATAGCGCACCTGAGAATGGTCACAGTGATAGTGTCCAGGATATATCCAATGAAGTTGAAGAATTAACCGATAGTGATGTGGAGGAAACTGGAGATATTCGGAGAGTGTATGACAGCCAGGGTAGACATTATTGATCAAATCAAATTGCAGAAATCTATCGTCCTGAGAATGCGAATGTGAGTTCATATGCTGCAAATGTTTTCGCATCAACTGATGAGAGTGGTAGGTGATTTTGTGTATGTACCATACAAGAACTGGCTAAGCGATTCGATTTACCCGATTCCATTAAAGGACCCTATCTTTTGGAAAAGGCAAGGGAACAAGCACTATACTCAGATCCAATGAAGTGGGTATTGATATGTCTCTATGTACTTCTCTATGATTTTCCTGAATGGTAGAGAAAGAAGACTTTTGAGAATGCACGTATCAACCGTGATATTTTCCATGATCCGATGGTGATTGAGATCATGAAAGCCAACTTCATTGTCGTTCAAGTTTTTTTTCGATCAGAAGGTAACTTGTAGCACTTTGTTCCAGATGATCCTAGTGAGTTATGTGAAGGAAACCGAATTCGAGAGTGCTACGGTATCACGACTCTTCCATTCATTGGAATCATCAATCCACTATCAGGAGGAATGGAGCATCAGATTAATGAACGATATTTCAGAGATTCGACTATGTTCATCGAGCGAAGTTTTTATGGATTGTTTCAATGAAGTTTAGTTACTGCTGAGTTGGAGAGAAATCCTATCACACTAATTCCTCAAGTTGCTCCTCCTTCCATTGAGATGCAGACTTCACATCACAAAGCCCCACTTACTCCTGCAAACATTGTTCCGCTCACTTCTATAGCTCGGGTAAAGCAACCAGTGATTCCTAAACTCCGTGCTCCTCAAACTCCTGCTGCTCAGATTCCTGTTCCTCAGAACACAAATTCTGTGATATTCAGAGATATTAGTACTACACGTGAGTCAATCTGAAAGTAATTATGAATAGCTGGTGCAGCTGCTTGTCGTATGCGTATTCGGTTACCCACTTCCACAGTTACGCTGTGTGTGGTGAAGACAGCAACTATTCAGGAGTTGGCTACCTACATTCAGCAGACACAACCTGGATTAGCTGGATGCCAGATTGACATTCTGACTGGAAATCCACCAGCTTCGATAATGGCAAATGTACGCGAAGTAGAGATAATTAATTGTATAGGCTGAGAGAACGTTAGATGAAATGAAGTTAAATGGATCTGCTCTGATTGTTCGGACTGTAACAAATAGTATATAGTGTGAATATTTGTTGGAAACACGACAATCACTTTTTTCCATGCAAGGAACACAAATATATCGAAAAGAATTGTCAAGACGCCTGCTTGTTGGGGCCATCGGTATTGCAGCATTATATCTTCTCTTCTTCAGACCCGTGAATGCAGTAAAATCCGTCGATGAGTTTGTTCTAGGAAGTAGAATAATGTTCTAGAAAGATGGGTAATGAACGAAAGTCCAGTGTTCATGGCATTGTCGAAGAAGAACCTATAGTAAAGTCAATTTCTGCACAAGAGCTATATATCATCTGTACTCAGAGCAACGAGTACCTTCTATTGGTTGATGCTCGTACTGAAGAAGAGTACCAGGCTGGCCATATTACTAGTAGCATTTCACTTGTAATGTTGTATGTCAATGGATTATTCATAGAAAGCTTTCGAAGAGAAGGATCCTGATAATCTCCCAAAGATCCGTGTGTTCTTCTTTTCGAATGAGAATAGGCGAAGCCAAGAGGTGGCAACAATGTATGCAAATAGAGGTGTGAATGCATACTATGTTGAAGGTGGACTGAATGCCTGGAAACCAATTCAAGGGTAGGACAATAAACTAGGGATTATCTTGCAGAATTCTTCCGATTATTAGCGATGATCAAGAGTGAGTCAAATAATACTCTGTACTGATTCTTGAATAGTTGACTGTATGAATGATGTGTTTGTTTGAAAAAAGAAAATGGCGCAGGTCAGGCAGAATCGAACTGCTGGGCGTTTATTCCCCTACGGATTTGAAGTCCGCACCCAGCACCAGCTAGGCTCAGTCCTGCATTATTGAGAACTCTTTCAACTTTCTATTTAAGAATCCGATTTAATGAGTCTTGTCCAACAAATAGGAATCATTCTAAATCACTAAATGAACGTTTTAAACAAAGAGATTAATCCGAAAACTCAAATCGAGAATCACTGGAATCACTCTCACTATCTGTTTGCATCACCTCAAGTCGACTACGCAGCAAATCAGCTAGTCCGGGAGTTCCCTCTTTATTGTGTTTTGGTGATTCTTCTACAGGACGCGGAGATCGATCCACTTTACGTAGCTTAGAGAAATCGAAACCACGAATCTCATCCAAAAGAGGATTTCCAGATCTTGAAACAGGCTTCTCCGTTACCTTTTCACCTTCTTCTGCTACAAAGAGATGTCCCCTTGATTCTCCTCTCATTGAATTCAGGACTTCAGTTCCATAGCGTTCGCTTCGCTGACCTCCTCCTAGAGTACCTGCTTTTCGGACTGTACCAGCACGATTCACAATGGATCCCTTTGGCGACTGGACTACAGGATTCATTGCTTTGGCAGCACGATCTAGGCGTGAGGTTCCAGCATTTGCAATTTCTTGAAGCAAACCTGCAGGCATAGCACGTTTAGGAGGAGATGGTTCATGCTCGGATATGGACTCATGTTTGGATATAGATTCATGGTCTTGTTCTGCTACTGATGTAGACTGGAGTTGAGAAGCTTTTTCTTCAATGTGCTTCTGACGAGCTGCTGCAGCTGCAGCAAGATCTGTTAAGAAGGGCAATGGGCGGTGAGGTGTATCCTGTGGAGATGGGGATGTAGCGACAGGAGCAGGTGACGAAGCGAGATCTTTTGGAGACGTGTTCAAGGTAGTCAGAGGGGATGGAGAAGTAACCGATGGCGTATTGAAGGCCATAGGAGGAGGAGGGGGAGGTACTGCTCGCTGCTGTTTAGGAGGCATCTGCAAAATATCCACAGGAGGAGAGTAAGTAGGAGGGACTTGGCAAGGAGGGGATTCAGGAGGTAGAGGAAGTAAGGACCGTGAAGAAGATGGAGAAGGCGTCTGTTGAGGAGGAAGTGACTGAGGAGGAGGCGGAGGCAAGAGGGACTGTGGAGGAGACACTGATTGTTGAGGAGGAAGTGACTGAGAAGGAGGTGGCAAGGACTGTGGAAGAGGAGGAGGTAAGGACTGTTGAAGAGGAGGAGATGACAAAGATTGTTGAACTGTAATAGGTAATGGAAGAGAAGATGTCTTCTTTGGTAAGGAAGAAGACAAAATGAGATCACATCGTTCAGGCTGACTTTGAGAAAAAGCAACAGTTAAACGAGGAGTATCCTCTTGGTGCATGAATTTTCTAGCGATAGAAGAAAAGATGGAAGAAGACTGACGTGGAGTTGAAGCTATCTTCTTAGTATCTTCACGTCGATGCAGCTCCATGAAGGGTTTTTGGGCATAGGATGTATACTCACCCTCAAGAGAAACAGTCTAGAGAATCAATTCTGCTATAGAAGTGTACTTCATCTTCAATCAACTTGGAAATACAGCGGAGGTCAGGAACTGGGGATTTCCTTTTCTTTTCAGAGTGGGATAGAGCGAAAAAATCAAATGATTTATATGGCTTCTCTTTCCACTCCTCTAAAAACACAATCACCACTAACTAATACCAGTCGGCTCGTCATAGATATTTTCAACATTGCTGTAATACAAAAACCTCGATTTTGATTCCACTCGAGTTTCATATTCCTTCACACTCTTCTGAGCTTTCTCAATTCTTTTATTCAGATCGAAGAATCTGTCCGATATCTGTTCAAAGATATTTTCACATTTTTCACTTGCAATGACTACGTTTATATTCAACACAAAGGCGTACGTAATTGATTCATTATTCCCAGTGATGTGGCGATATTAGTAGTTCGCAGTGAAGCTGGAACATCTAGAGAAGCATTATTCCGAAGACATTGGAGAACATTCGGATTTACATCCGACAAAATAGAATGATCATTCATATTCATTCTAGCAGCAGCCGATCTTTCTGAATCTGCGGCAGAAAGTCGAATGACCAATAACGATGAATATTGTTCCCTTCCAAATTATCCCTCCTATTTCATGTCTTCTGATAGAGCCATGGATTCGAAAGAAACAAGACGGATTAAAAAATCTAAGAACCACGTAGAGCTCTCAGAAGAATTAAAAAAGGAATTGGGCGAGGGGGCTGATGTACTTCTTGATTCCAAGAAGCTTTCTAAGGAGGAAAAGAGAAGACAAAAACTTCGAGAAGAAAAAAAGGCGTTGAAAGAACAGCGGAAAGGAAAACGAGCTGCAAAGCGGGAAGCACTTGAAGTATACTTTTAATGACATTTATAAATGATATATAGAAGAAAAAACAACGAAAGATTCAACATGATACTGTAATGGCTGAGATTGAGAAGAAGCAGTTGAGTAATGACAAACTAACAGTATTCAAATCGAGCGGAACACTTGGAAAGAAGCAAACAAAAAGGGACAAGGTGAAGCATGCGTTTTATAAGGAGAAACTAGGTTTAAAGCTGAATGAAGAAGAGAAATCAGCTCTCTTTGTGGAGAAAGAAGTTGTTCAGAGTCCTATAACTGAAGATCAAGAAGAAGAAGAAGAAGAAGCGGTGTCAACACCTGAAAGAGAACCAGAGTTTCCTACTGAACCTCAGAATACGATGGAAATGGACTCTCAGATTGTGGAAACCGAAGAGAGTGAACCACAGGGTCCTACCTTTGTCGAACAAGTGGCTTCCATTGAAGCAGCAGCTCCTGTGGGTCTGACTGTACGTCTTAATGACGATGATTTGGAAGATGTTCGTCGTCTGAATGAAGATCTAGCCACAGAAGTCCCAGAAGCATTACGAGGTAAAGCATATTATGTGAAAGTAACTCGAAATCCCGATATTGAGAAGGTTCGAAGTAGTCTTCCTGTATGTGGGATGGAACAAGAGATCATGGAAGCAATTGGGTATCATGATGTAGTGATTGTATGTGGAGAGACAGGTAGTGGAAAGACAACCCAGGTAAGGATAAATAAGTGATTGAATGGAAGATTCCCCAATTCCTATATGAAGCTGGCTATGGTCATGAAGGGAGTAAACATCCAGGATTGATTGGTGTGACCCAACCACGACGTGTGGCAGCAGTATCGATGGCTCGTCGTGTGGCTGAAGAACTGAATACTACCTGTAGCACTTCGGGTGAAGTAGGGTATCAGATTCGATATGACAGTCACACAGTGGGTAAGGACTGTAAGATCAAGTTTATGACAGATGGAATCTTATTGAAAGAAGTATCTATTATACTTAGGATTTCTTGTAGATTCAATCCGATCTCCTCCTTCGGAAGTATTCTGCTATCATTCTCGATGAAGCTCACGAACGAAATCTCAATACAGATCTTCTTTTAGGTCTTCTCTCTCGTGTTATCCCAATGCGATCATCTCTGGCTGCATCAAATTCGGACGCTACTCCTCTTAAATTGATTATCATGTCTGCAACTCTTCGTGTAAGCGATTTTCAGAATCCTGTCCTTTTCTCTACCCCTCCTCCTATCATTCATGTGGAGGCTCGTCAGTATCCCGTTGGTGTCCACTTTGCAAAGAAGACAGAGCTAATCGACTATGTTGGAGCTGCTTACAAGAAGGTGGTTCAGATCCACAAACGATTGCCTGAAGGAGGAGTTCTTGTATTTCTGACTGGACAACAAGAGATAGAAGAGCTTTGTGGTCGTCTCAATCGAGTGTTAGTCTCAGAGAATGGACTTATCATTAGCTTCTCTCCAGCGGCTGTAGCGAAGAGGAAGAGGGAATTGGAGGAGGAAGAACAAGAAGAAGCGAAACAGGTTATTTCTATGAATGAAACAACCACTCTTGGGCCTTCGGTATTTGTCCCTCCTAAGAATGCTCAAGGAGAAGAAGATGTGGAAGTGGATGGTCTTGCTGGATTCTCAGATAGTGAAGAAGAAGATGATATGGAAGAAGCACCAGAAATGGATGGATTTTATGGAAGTGCTGATGCAAACACTTCTCCCATGCATATCCTTCCTTTGTATTCGCTGTTAGAAGAGAAGAAACAACTCCGTGTTTGGGAGCCTGTTCCAGAAGGGAGTCGTTTGGTAGTGGTTGCAACGAATGTAGCAGAGACAAGTATTACAATCCCGGGTATTAAATATGTTGTTGATAGTGGTAGAGCGAAAGAGAAAGTATGGGAAAAGGAAACAGGAATCTGTGAGTATAAAGTGGGAGTGAGATGAGATGATTAGAAATAGATTCAGTGGATTAGCCAAGCCTCAGCGATGCAACGCCAAGGTCGAGCAGGCCGCGTAGCTCCTGGTCACTGTTATCGTTTATATTCGGCTGCTGTCTACCAGCAACAGTTCCCTGAGTTTGATATGCCTGAGATCTGTCGAACTCCTCTAGAAGATACTGTTCTTCTAATGAAACATATGCATATCGCCAATATCGAGAGTTTCCCATTCCCTTCACCTCCAGAAAAAGGGTCGATTTTAGCAGCTCTTTCGATGTTGAAAGCTCTTGGAGCTGTGAATGATCATAACGAGATTAGTGCCATGGGAGAAGAAATGATGAAGTATCCAGTTGGAGTGCGTTATGCCAAGATGGTAGTGTTGGCTCAAGACAAACTCGAAGTCCTTCCATTAGTGGTTGGAGTGATTAGCGCACTCACTGGACGATCACCTATCATTCGTCCTGAGGAATTATTGAATCGGCGTCTTGGTCGAGACGAATCACAGGAAAATGACTCTTCTAGTGATAGCGAAGTGAATGTAATTGAACAAGAAGAACCAAAAGAAGATGAAGAATTAAAGCGTTGTAGAACAAGTTTGAATATGTGGAGAGATGCCTCATCGGATGCTTTATCCCTTCTTCGCTTATTAGGAGCCTATCTCCACTCAGATGCTCCTTCTTCTTTTTGTCAACATTACTTTCTTCGTGAGAAGGTGTGTTTGTAGAATGATTCTAATAATTAGACTGTTCGCGAAATGGCTGAATTGCGAAGACAAATTATTCGCATCATTCTTAATCAGAAACCTAATTTAGCTCCTCTCTTATCAAAGCCTATAATACCGCCTTCACAATCTCAAGCCGCCTTAGTTCGACAGATTGTGGCTTCAGCAATGATTGACCATGTAGCAAGAAAAATGACTGTAATGGAAGCAAGAGATTTGGAGATTCCTAGAGGACGTGTTCCATATGTGACTACATCTCTAAACAATAAAACTCCAACCTACATTCATCGTGAGAGTTTTGTATCTCCACTAAAGACTGGAGATTTGGATAAATACCCCGAATTTATCGTATTTCAAGATTTAGTTCAGAAAGGTGGGAGGTGAGTCTTAATAAGAAGAATAACAGAATAGAGTCTATTTGCGGGGTGTTACCGAAATCAACAAGGGGTGGCTGGCTCGATTAGCAGGAAATGGACCGATGTGTTCATTCTCGGCTCCTTTAGAGACTCCCCAACCCTTCTATGATGAAAAAAAGGATATGATTATGTGTTATGTATCCCCTCGTTTTGGACCTCATCTATGGGACCTTCCTGCATATTTAAAGGAATTTCCACAAGGAGACCCTTCAGTGTTCAAATGGTTTGCGCGTTGTTTGCTTGAAGGGAAGATCATCCCTGAGTTTTCTATTCTTGTAACCTTCTATTCTTCAACACCTGCTATGATGAACAGGCCACAAATCCCTATCAAGGCGATGACATTCATACAAGCTTTGAAGAGAGAGAATGTGAAATCAAAGAAGGATTTGTTAGATAGATGGAAACGGAATTCTGGGTACTTAAAACCCGAAGTGAGT
Organism: Blastocystis sp. subtype 8; assembly: GCA_027406425.1. Taxonomy (NCBI): domain Eukaryota; class Bigyra; order Opalinata; family Blastocystidae; genus Blastocystis; species Blastocystis sp. subtype 8. Next base: position 27,217 of record JANPWN010000038.1, read on the forward strand.
GCCTGGATATTACCTCGATATCAGTTAGTTCTCAATTCTATTTGGCCTTATCTGGTTGAAGGGAAAGCTATTCCGGATTCGGTTCTAAATGACATAAAGAAACGATTTGGAATGTAATTGTCTTTTTTATTGTTTTCAATCAAACATAAGCAATGCGGAAAGAGCGTAAAGATGGCAACTATATCAATGGGCGAGTATCTGTGAGCTGCAACAACTCGATAACCCAAATAGGATGAAATAGGGATCTGAACCACCTTAAGACGTTTCAGATCCCTGGTTAAGGGAATGTGATAATACTCAAAAATCTGTCCATAATACACATCATCCACATAATGGATAGGACGAACAATAGATGATCCAGAGACAATTAGTTCGACGATATCTCTTGACCAGATACACAAACAGCCTGATAGATAAGGCGGAAATCGCTTCTTTGGATACAACCATGTTGGTAAGTAATTTTTGTGAAGAGGATCCCGAACTGGTTCGGCATTAATGAAGGGATAACCATACACAAACCTGGACTGATTCGCTGGAATAATTTGATTGAGAATAAGAGGGATATTCACGTACATATCTGTATCAACACGAATGTAATACTTCATACGACTGCAATGATGAAGAGTCCAATTGTAACCTTGTAATTGCAGTAAGGTGAGGTTAAGATATGTATCAACCAGGTCAAATTGAATAATATCATCGAACAACTCCGCTTCTTCCTTAAGGAAAGAACTGTTAGCGGTCTGTTGATAACCCACAAAGAAGATACAGCGAATATTCGGGAGATTCATAGCAGTGCGATTACACCAAGTATCTCGAATGGTAGAACGCTCGATAAATTGACTTGGAGCAGTCACCATACCAATAACAACTTCGACATCAGCCGAGTTACAGGCTCCTGAATTGAGTAAAATGGGAACTGATGAAGGAATACGAAGAACCAAGTCACTTTCATTGTATGGTTTAGAGGCATAATAGACTTCTGATGAATTGTAGGAAAGACACGAGGAAAACCCTTTCTTATAGCATGAGGTTACAAGTGTCGCATATTGGTATAGTAGCGACTGTAATCGGGATAAATAGTCCTTATAACTCTGATCACTCTGATAATTGGGTTGTAACCATCGCTTCACTTCAGAGTACACAACAGGACGATCTTCTTTCCATAGATAGTTTGGATCATCATAGTTAAGTACTGAAAAAATACAATTTCCCAAACATGGATCACGATAAGGATTCCATAGAATACTCAGAAAAGGAATTAAAGTAATTACCACCAATACTAGAGTGTATTGGTAATAGAAAGGTGACATGAACAAAAAAAGTGATGGTCATTGATAAAAGTGAATGGCATTGCTGAAAAGTAATGTGAAAGAAAACAGACCTATGTTGATTTGTTCCTTAAATAACTATTATAGTGATCATAATGGGACTTGATATAGAAGTCAAGAATCGTTGTAATTTCCTACATGTTATCAATCCAAACAGAGTAAACTTCTAATGAATCGAGACGCTGACCGAAAGATCTGCTATAAACACTTAGTCCTATGAATAATAATATAGCTATACTTCTACCATCAACAAAAACATCAAATGAACGAGTCATAGTACTGAAATAAGATATAGCATACAACCCCACAGCAATAAAGTAAATTATCATGCGATACGTATCAATAAAGTCCTGGAATCGATTACATTTAGAACATCCGAACATATCGATCACCTATTCTTAATAACGATACCTATTATTACTGGTTTTGAAAACATCAGAATTAGAAAAATAAAAGCGGAGGAACAAAGAGCAACATAACTCAGGATCTGTATATTATACTCAAGGGTGAGGAACTACTTTTCTTGATTGTGGACATCGTCTATAGCCACCGCTGAGAGTGACTTTCGAGTTATATTTCTCTTTAAGATGATGTTCAACAGCATGATACATGTTGTCATATTTCTTTGACCAACACCGACCAATAAATACGTTGATCTTTGGAATAGAAGATGATTTTTGGTTTTCCTTTGTCATCTTGTACAAAGAGTGATACAACAACAAACATTCTATAGTACAAAAAGATCAACTACACCACAGAGTAGTAGATGGATAGTCAATAAAACCAAATACTGGTTTCTTCTCACATAACTCTTGATACTCTTCTTCCAGTCGATTCCGTGGTTGCACATCAAATAGATTGTTCCCATTAGGTCGATGCAAACATTCATGAAGCATTTCCTAGAATGATAACTCAATGACATGATTACAATAATTTCACGTCGAATATGAGGCTCCTGTTTCATTTCACACAGGGGATGATTAGCTCCAAAATGGATGAAGTATTTGGCTGATAAGTATTTTCCAATAACAGAGAGATCAAGTAGATGAATAACTAAATTCACAACACCACTTCAATCATACAGCGCAATGCTCCATATACCGTTCCAGCAGAAGCTGAACCCGAATTCAATTGTGACTGGACAGTACGCAGAATACTATCATGTACACTTCCTCCACTTCGTTTGCTTCTATATTTTATTCTTAACTCGGGAAAGTACTTGAGACAAACAGAATACAGAGTAGTTGCAGCCAGATTCCGTATCCGCCAATGATTTTCTTCTGAATAATATGATACTTGGGAGGCAAGAAGACAAGACAAAAGAGAAGGAAGAAATGTGTAACTCTAGGAATCAGCTAAATATGAAGAATGAACAAATGTTAGTATATCAATTGTATTATTGTTAATAAGGGAAGTAAGAGTACGAACAAAGTGATACAAGTCCGTAGCCATTGAAAGTGGCTTAACTCGTAATGTAGATAAAATCTAGGTAAAACACCTTCCAAATTCATACTTCATCGGAAAGGTACTCTGAGAATTTGCTTGCGAATGACAGCACATCTGGACTCGTTTCAAGGAAATCCCAGAGATTTTCAAGTTTATTCTCATCGTTCTTTTCACAGGTCTCTTTAAAGAGTGTACGGAATTGATCAAAGGCTGAATTATCCTCAGAAGGACTATCGACACTCTGACCGTTAATTACAAACCATGATAAGGAAAATGAATAGGACTTTGTTGGAGGATGAAGAATAGGTTGATTCATACATGATGTCAAGGAAATAATAGATTTAGAGTCGTCTACTTCTCGACCTGGAAATCTCATAAGCGTAGGACAAGGAATACAACCCTAGGATAGAGAATGGGTTATATTCCTACATCAAAACCACATATAGGTAGTGCTTGAAATATATCATCAAATAAAAGAACTGTTCGTCGACTCTTCCTTTGAATCTGATGTGCTACCTCATATTGATCAGCAAAATTACTATAATACATAAATAATGTCTTTCAAAGTAGAATTGATAGAATCATTCAAACAGACAAGAGCCTCCTTATCTATCCGAATTCCTTCTTTGTTTTCAAATGAATCTGCAAACTCCGACAACAGATTAATGTCCATCAATAATCTCAATCAAAATCAATGAAGTAGAACTACTGTGCTAGGTAACAAAATATTACAAAAACAATAAATATCGCACAAGTAACCCTTAGAGTTCCATCTCTAAATCTGACACATCTCTCTCTTTAATCTCTTCCAATGATTTCCATCCTTTTGGACAAAAATTCAAGCCATTACAAACGTTGTCATCAATAGTCTCCTTAAAACGATGCATTTGCTTTCCCAACACAGCTATCTGAATTCGGTCGCCTTGGTCCTTGATGAACTGATCACAGTATACTGCAATCTCATCAGGAGTCAAGGCATATCTACACTATCAATGCATCTCATATTCTCCTTACCCTTCAAATGGTGAAGTTTTACAAATTGAATTAATAACATTCCGAGTGTTGGCGACGGAAACGATACTCCCAATTCTTTTTACAGATTCAATCACAACTGCATGGCATAGTTGGCAGTCCTGATCCATTGGATAATCAATACGACGTCTCTGAGGCCTAATCACTTCACTTGGTACTAAAATAACCTTACAATGGATAACAAAGACTGACTGATATTAACAGAATGAACATTGTGATAAGACACATGATCAGTAGAAATCTCTGTAGTATCTTCTTGCAGTATCTATTGTTTGCATATCGTCTTCAATACATTTTGAGATTTTAAGAGTGATTAACTTTCTTGCTTCGTGGACCAAAGGGATATCATGTATCTTCTGACAATATGGATCTCTCAATGGATTCTACAAATGAAGTGGAAAAGCCTTTAACTCGTATTAAGTCTTTTGATACCATCTTTAACGAGTCAAAGGATCTCTCCAATCCAGTCAAAGCCCATGTAGAAGAGCCTAGTTTGTCACCTGCTCCTATTCTGTTGCCAACTGACCTTCCTGATCAAAACAAGTCAGTTGTTCAGAGCATGGGATCACCAACTGAACATTCTCAAATTCAGTGGCATAAGCAAATGACCAAGGTGAAACGTTTGTGGAAACGATCGAATCTAAAAGTATGGAGTAATGCAATTAAAATGATTAGACTGAAGACAGACGAAGGAAGGCAGCTTTAATGCGTGAAAAGTATATTGCAATTGCCGATCGAATGCAAATGCAACCAAGACAGGTCTCTATGCCCTCTGGATGGCTTTCGATTCATGTAAGAATTGTTACAATTATGAAATGAATAGGAGGAGGATGTGAAACGTGATGAAGAAGACTGCAATTTGTATGATTCTATATTTCGTAAGCGATTCAATGTATCTTCCAATGAATTCATTTTGCTCCGTTTTCCTTGTTGTGTAGGAAACAGTCGGGTATGTGAAAAGGAGCTATATGAGTTATAGGGAGTTGTAGAAGTTACAGATTGTCATATTGGGTTTCATGGGAGTCGAGGAGGTTTTTGGTTGATAGCAAATGATCAGGTCGTCAGTTTGAAGAAGACGGGTCTTCGATCGCTTCAAATCAAAGGACTCTATGACAGTCATGATTGTGAAGATATCTCCAAAATTACGACAATTCTCACACTTCTTTCCTCTGTTGTGTTTTCAAAGGACCATTCCAAAGATGAGAACTCTCCAGTTAATGAATCATGCAATGTCGCTGTTCAACGTCAATTAGCATTCATTGAATCAAATCTCCAGATAGCTGATGTCCTTCTGCCTCTCTCGTTTGATCGGTTAATCTCTGAGTATATTTGTTCATCTCGGTTTTATAAGTCTCTTCTAGTAATGAGTGGAGACTTTTCCATTCAAATCGGCCGATGGTGTGACAAAGAAGGTTTTGTTGGTGACTAGATAATGGATGATGAATAGTGCTGCAAAGAACAGCGACGTGAGATTCAGTATCAACACGTATATGAATTCTTGAAGAAACAGTTTCCTTGTGGATGAGAGGAAGAGAGATGATTCGTAGGTGTAATTAAACAACACCAATGTCTCACAGTACACCACTCACTCTCTACTGCATCACTTCTCGTTCAGTATACAATTCGAAAGATCCCACTTTGTGATCCCCTTCAGTTCGTACTATATTGGTTGATTGAAGAAGGTGAAGATAACCACACCCATGTGCTAGTAAGTTGTATGATTGAAAGCAAGTTTCCCTTACTGTCAGGCACAGTACCATTTACTGTTTACTATCACATAGATTTCCTCATTCATCCAAAAAGAGGCTTCTGAAGTGTGTAGACGTTGGATGCAAGTGATTGCAGAGAAGGAGAAGCATTTGCTTTCATTTCCTCAGGAACCCTCTCCACCAAATCCTCAGAAGACCCATCAAAAACAAGTTTATCTCTTTGTTACTCTTTTTATTATCTTTGTCATTCTTTCTCTCATTCAAAAGTAATCGTATGTTTGTATGAAACACAAGGTTATAAGCCAAAGTCCAAATCTACAAGACCAGCAGTGTATTTTTCACGTCGTTTACGTATCTCTTCTTCCTCCGACTTTTCCGGAGCTGAAGAATGAGTCACTTCAATAGAACTGAAGTCCAACCAGTTGTCGTCGTCCTCATTAGTCTTGGCACCATTAGTAGAGAAAAACTCTTGGTCTTCCTCATCTTCCACCTCCTCCTCCTCTTCCACAACCTCAGCTCTTGCATCATTTTCGTCTACTACATCTTCCTTGGTGTCCTCTTCCTTCTCGTCCTTCTGGGTAACGATCGGTCCATTCTTCAGACGACTGATGATATCTTCAGTCTCCACTCGGTCCTTATCTTTAAAGCTAACGAGGTCAAAGAAGTTAGTATCATCAACGAAGAGTGCTATACGTTACATTACCATCCATTCCGTACAATAGCCATAACCTTCCTTATCTTTGGTAATGACTATCTTGAAAATATGTTTATCCTTTGACCATGCATAATCAAAATCGCCAGTCAAGAATTGTTTGGTCTCTTTGATAATTTCATCGTTATACCAAATAACCTTCTTGTGAGACAGAATAGAGTGCTTAATTGTTATTACAACTCTATTGTCATTAATAAGGAGTCCCCACTTCACCATCTTCTTTGTATTCGACATTGTCTTACCAACATCCTTCCCCAAGAAACCACTATGTTGTAACCGATAAAACAAAAGAGATACCAACGATATACTTTGCTCATTTGAAAGATACAAGAAAAGAATGAGGATCCTTTTCATAAAAACCGCGGTTATTCTAACAAACAAGATACAAAACCCCCACATTACTCCTGTCTCTTCATGTGCACTACCTTCTTTGGGATGACCCATCCTTCCTCCTGATCCTTCTTACTCATACCACTACTCTAAAGATCCCTATCAATACTTACCCCTTTCCATTCTTTCTGAATCCCTGGTTTCTTCCAAAGCGAGATCCTCTCTGACGACGATCCTATTTATCACAATTGGGCTAAATCCATACATCACGAGGACGCATGCGATCACTACGAGGTCTACGTTCCTTCTTCTCAGCAGATTCTTCCACCTTCACTTCCTCAACAACTTCCACCACTTCTTCCACAGGGATAGTAGATTCTGCCTTCTCCTCAACAATAGGTTCTTCTACTTGTTTCTCTTCCTGTGTCTCCTCCACAATAGGCTCCTGTACGACGGTTTCCTTCTCTTCAACAACAGCAGGTTCCTCAGGTTGTTCAACAACAGGAGACTCGATCACAGGTGTAGTAGGAGGAACCTATGTCAAAACCTATTTGAGACCATACAACATCTTCAGGAGAAAGCTTGAGATACTGCTCCTTGATGGCAGTCAATTCATTAAGAATGCCCGAATAGACGTCAAAATGAGAACAAAGCTCCTTCTGGTCGGGCTCCAAATCCTTCAGATAATCCATATCAACAATACCTACCTTCTTGTTCTGTAGAGCAATAATCCTGTCTACCTTCTTCTTAAAGGCACGAATTCTCTTGTTAAGAATCGTTATGTAGGAATTCTCAACCATCTTGGTAGAGGAAGCACCAGATACAACACCGGACATTCTAAGTAAAATAAATCCTCCTACTCATAACAAACTTGCTTATCCCGTAACAATCACCAAGTACCTGTCTCAGAAAAGAAACACCACACTGTGAGTTTGCGCCATTTCCCTTTGCGAATTACCGTAAAACCCCGAGCACTTTCCTTTTCGATTTGGAACAAACAACAATACATGAACAAGAGAGTAGCTAATGATAGGAAGTGTGTGCTTTTGCAATTGTTTTCGCAACCCGTTTCTCTTTCTTCTCCTGTTTCTGAGCGTGCAATTAAGAATAAACCAAAACCGAAACCTAAAGGATATAATTTTTACATCTTTCTTTTGCCATTCGCTTTTCATCACCTTCATAGGTCGATTTCCACATAACCTTCCGTTCATCTCCTTCATTGCTTTAATTCCTTCTAAGGGATCTGAAAAGGCGACAAAGCCATAGCCTTGGGAACCCTTGTACATCTTGTTCTCAACGACTCGCGCCTTTGTGAATGACGGATAGCGCTGACGAAATTGGTTTGCTAGAATCTCGGTGGTTACTTCTCGACCAAGATTCCCAACAAAGAGTCGAAAATCAGATTCATCCCAGTCATTTAGTGTATATGGTCAAAGAAATTTATGCACATATAAATCAAGGATATGTAGGATCAACCCATGTTTCTCCGTTGGCCCTTCGAATATGTGGCTTAGCTTTTTTAATATTTGCCTAGAATAAAACTACATTCACTTCCCCTACAACTTCATTTTGAAAGAACTTGGTTAGTCGTTCTTGTTTCTTTTCCTCAGGATCAACTTCTGCAAATCTATTTGTAATAATACAACTACTATCTCACTGAGGAGGTATATATCGTTCTTCTACTTTAGGTTTTGATGTTTCATTGAGCTTAGGTTTACCTACAATTGCTACAAAGTAGATAAATAATTTAAATAATACGTTCTGAATACTCAATGAACTGTGTAGACGTGATAACTGATTTCTAAACAATTAAAAACAATTACAACAACCAACATCATCAGTAGAAGCATGATCTGTACTGGACGGGATTGGGAGATTGTTGATTTCGGCAAAGAAATTGTTCAACAAATCATCTTCAGTACTCATCTCGCTGAGAATGGTTTTCAAATGAAAAGCATAAAGAATTCCCAAAATATTGACTTCAAGGAATATTGGGGATAAATGGAATCTCTATGAAACAAATTACGGGAAAACCCCTTGATCCCCTCTTATTCTTCTTGTTAATAGGGTTTTTGACATTCAATGAAGGGTCCCTGGGAAAGTATTGCTGCAGGTCGTGAGAAGGGTTACAAGACTCAGAAGTTGGAGAAGACCTCTAGTCACATTCACTACAGAGTCGTTATTATCCACTCGTTTGTAATTTTTAGCATGCTTCAAAAAGAGTGAAGGCTGTTCGTGAACTTGTTAGCGAAGTTGCTGGACTCCTTCCCTATGAGAAGCATATGATGGATATTCTGAAGGTTGGCATTGATGAGGGAGTTTGACGGATAGGCAGGAGGTAATAATACTGAAAAGAAGATGTACAAGTTTGCTAAGAAGAGAGTAGGTTATGTAATAACAAGCCAATTGTGTAGCTTGGTTCTCACAAGAGAGCTCTTGCAAAAAGAGACGCTATTAAGGAATCCTATTCGAAGATGCGTCGTGCTCATCACCATCATTAGACCTTCTGTGAGTGCAGAGAATCCCTTTTTGATATGTTTGTTCGTGGACACATATTGAGGTTTAGATTACAAATGGATGAGTCGAAGATTGTATTCAGCAGTTCATACTCTGAATCGGACTTCAAAATCATGCAACTAGAACCTGATGTTGTTGACTCCATGCAGCGGGGAGAGTCGTAGGGAAAAGACTATCGGATCAAATTTTATAGAGTGATTATCAAAGGAGAGGGAACTGAACAGTGTGTTCTAGCAACGCAAAGCAAGTCATATTGTATTGAGAAGATTGATACATCAAATACCGTTCTATTGTGTCAGCAGTTGAATAGAGAGGAATATAAAGTGTTTGGGGGTTGTGGGTCCATTTTGGAGGTAACCGATATTTATTTATCTCATCATGTAGTTAGTAAATAATCCAGTTGATGCACATAAAATTCTTTCCCATATTCCCAAGTTAGGAGATGAATCCCCTCACTCTGTGGATCTTTCATTGTTAGAATCTCGTTGTATGTATTCAAGAAGTGAAATCGAACGTTGTGTCCGATCCAATCCATATGTTGTAGTCGATGAGGAGCAGAATCTCTTTCGATTGACAAGCAGAGAATATTATTCAACTGTTATGGAACTGATAAATAACTGCATTCTTTCTGGACTCTCATTATCGTCATTCATGCTCGATAATGTTCTTAGGGCGTGTCCAAACATCCAACCATTTGTAGTCGTAGATACACAGCCATCTAGTTAATTATTAGAAACATTTAGTTTCTCATCTTCTTGATGAAGGGGACAATATCGATGCTCATATCCTCTCTGTTCATAAACCTAAATTGATTCAAATCGTAACAAGAGCTATCTTCTTAAGTGGTTCCCCGCGTAGAGTATAGTGGATCGTTTAATTGGTAGAGACGAGTGATTGGATTCCTAGTAATGAATTACAGAAACAGATTTCAACAATTTTGCCTTCAGGTTAATATGAAATATCTTACTGATGCGTAGAATACGATTTTGATATTACATGTGACATTGCCTGTTTGAAAGGAGTCGTAATTCATGAACAACGAGGAGGAACCAAAGGTTATCGATTTATTGATCGCGATGAATTAGCTATGAAACCGGAAAGCAGACTTCTTCAATTGTTTACAATTGAGTCCGAATGGAGTCAGGAGGATTTGTTTCCATTCATTGAGTATGGACATGAGAGGAATTACTATAAATAGAGATCTGCAGTTCTTTGGATATGGTAAACCTGGTGATCTGGTTCTCAAGTACTGTCGAGAAGTAACTCAAGAAGAGAATGGAATTGTAATTAAGCACTTTGTGATGAGACGATGATATTCTGTTTGTTCCCTCCAACTTTCATAATTCCTTTAACTGGCTTGATTCCAAACTCTCCATCATGCAAGACACGATACGGACACAAAGCAGCTCCCTTTACAGTGTTGATGCTGTTATGTTCGATTCCAAGAAGAAGAAGAATCCCAATATACAGACAGATCCAAAGAATCTAGAAGAAGATGTAAAGGGGAAAAAAGTGACTTATGTCTTCTAAACTGAAAGGTAGATGAAGATCACATTTGATGGATTGAAACTCGTGTACAACAAGTGTGTGTATGATTGTAATTGTGGAATAAACGGTAGATTGTTGGTAGATGATATGATTGCTGTTGCTTCTTCAAAACCAAAGGAAATTATTATTCATTCCTTGCCAAGAATTGGAAAAGGTATCAGTTGAATTGAGAAACTAACTTCTAGGGTATCGGGAACGGTATTGGAAAAAGTCGAAGATTGTTTTCGCAACGAGTTTGGAATACCTGTTAAGAGTAATTGGAAATAGAGGATCAGGCATCGGAGTGGTTGAACATCATCAACAAAGCTATCGAATCAAGTCGTTACAGTGAACAGTCAGAACGTGGCCCAATCGTAGAGTTCAGTAAATGTACTTATAGAGTGTGATCGTAGAGGATAATTCTCGTTATAAACGTGTTCGTGTTATTGTGAACCCTCACGGAGGAAAGGGAGATGGTCAGCTCGTCTTCAATACGCGTATTCTTCCTTTACTTCAATTAGCTGGAATTCAGTGTGATCTTGAAATCACCAAATATTCTGGTTAACCTTTTTCAATTTCTTGATATGTAGCTAATGCAAAGGACATGGCAGTAACCCATGAGCCTGATAAGTATGAGGGAGTGCTGTTAGTGAGTGGAGATGGCCTTGTAAATGAGTTTGTAAATGGATTAATGCAACGGTAGGAATGTGGAGAAGGGTTGACATGTAGTGTGGATTGTTGTTACGCTGTTTATAATACTCCAATCTGTCACGTTTCTGCTGGAACACAGAACCAAATTGCGGGAGGCATCGGAACGAATTGTTTCGAAACGGCTGCATATTGCATTATTAAAGTATTTTTAAATTATTTGCTTCACTTAAAGCATAAAGTGAAAGCACTAGACATCTTGCGAGTGAGTCCCAAGAATCTCCCAATTCAATACAGTTTATGTGGTGTTGTCGCGGGAATTGGAGGAGATATGGTGAAGGATTATGAGGAATACCGAAAGTATGGCTGTCTTCGCTATCCGTTATTAAAAGTACTTAACTTCAATTCTGTTGATATTAGGTGAAATGGGCTGTATTCAAGCGACAGAAACATGTTACTGACCTGAGTTATGTGGGCATTGCTGCTGCTGATTGATACGAAGGTACCTGTAGCTCCTCGCATTGCTCAGTATCAACTCCATAAGTGTCAAAGAAGGCGGGTTGGATGTCCAGTATGCGCTGATGGACATCGGAACTATTACTATAAACCGATCAAATGCCCTCATGCATTTGAAAGTGAAAAGACAGTACTTCATCCAGAACTCAGCTCTGACTCCGAATCAGAAATGCCAATGAAGTTGATTCCGGGAATAGATGTAATTAATAGTCTTACTGGATTCTCCGCTACTTGCTCTTGTGAGTACCCTCGTTGGTGTACCTTAGTGAGTAATCGTGATTACATCAATGATGACATTTTCGAGATTACATCAGAAGAACCATCTTGCTGTAGTTGTAAGCCTAAGAAAATGATTGTAAGGTGGGTTGAAATAACAAAATAATGATTTAGCGAGGAATTCCCAGAAAAGGTTAATATGACTCAAGACGAAGTGTGTGAGCATGATATGAACTATCTAACAATTGGAATTGTCGTGAATGCTCCTTATGGTAAGAGAATAAGATATGTGTTATGTAGATGGAGATTACTGTCACTGTTGCGATGGAAGTCTAGATTTGATTATAGCGAGAACAGGAACCTGCTGTCAAACAGTTGGACTTATTGGGAGATATCTGAATCGAACACATCTCCAGTCACCTCTTATGAACTACATCAAGGCGAAGAAGGTGGTTTTAACAAATCCTGGAGAGAACACAGTGAATGTAGATGGAGAAGAGTTAACATATCAAGATGAACTGACAATTGAAGTATGTGAGGCAGGAATGAGTTGTTATGGCGAGATTTGATATGTTTGTTCAATGAAACAAGAAACGTTAGCTAAATGACCATCCTTCTTCACTTCCTTCTGACTCGGATTGTTCGTTAGGTTGTTTTTGAAGATACTGGTTGATGTCTGAGTCATCAACAAATAACGAATCATCCAACAACTCTGTTGGACTATTAAGTACTCCTTCTCTCATCGAGTCATTCTCCTCTTCTTTATCTGAGACAATAATTCGGGTTCTGGGTCCAACTATGGTCCCATTTCCTGTACTTCTCTTATAGGGTGATTTTTGCTTTCCATACACTTCTTTCATTTGTATTTCTTCCGAAGAATCAGACACCGGCTCGTAGGCTCCAGTCGCCACCAACATATCATAGTCCGAAGAACTTACCATAATTATTTCATCCTGATTTTTACCACCTACCACACGCAATTTCTTTAGTTTCTTGGTCTTCGAGATCTTTGAAATATGTATTCCTTGTTTGGATGAAGTACGACGGGAACTTCGAGAACAATTTGGACATGCTAAAAATAACGCCTATGTTACTGTCATTACTGATTGTTCCACTACTCTTCCATTTATTCACACGACTCACAATAGACTCTTGCCATTCATTTCCACAACCTTCTACTGTTTTCAATCCACGCCCAAGGAGGTCAACAGCTCCCACGGACTTAGGCAATCCATTACATGTCCACCACACCACTCTATCGCTGAATGGAAATACCATTTCTGGAGTTAAAGGAAGATTCTTCGTTGGATGCCACTGATACGCGACTACTGGATACAAAAAGGCCAGTGACCGCTCGTAACTTATCTGGTGACCCGAACAAACTGGACATTCTACAAATTATATCTTCATCCCATAGTAACTGCTTCGATGTGAAGATGTGCGATTGTTCACTGATGTCATCCATTCATGTCCATTCTCACATTTCCACCAAACTCGTACTGCAGAACTCTTCGATACTTGAGAAGGAAGCAAATCGCCATTTTTTGCATAGTCCCATTCCTTTGCGATTTCTGGATAAGAGGCTTCTAGATTCCTTGTTTCCATTGTCATCTTGCTACAAAAGGGACATAGACCTAAGCATCAAACTGAATCTCCAAGAATACCCTGAGTGTTTGTCCTGGGATTCACGCGCTGATTCACTGGACGTTTCCAGACATGAGTGGGATCTTTATCACACTGCCACCACACATTCTTGCTTGATGTGTAAGTTACATCTGATGGAAGGAGACCGCCATTCAACGCTGGATGCCACTGAGACGCAAGTTCTGGACACTTTGTAGATAAGGAGTTTGTAACTGACACTCGTTTGTTGTTGCAGAATGGACAACCTGTATACTTCCCATTTTTATCTACTACATAGCGAACACAGTTCAGCCATTCATGATCCACTCCCTTTGGACATTTCCACCAAACCTTTCGAAACGATTTAATTGTCACATTTTCTGGAGAAATACCATTATTCTTCGTTGGATGCCAGTATAGAAGGAGTTCTGGACTTGTCACAGTAATTGGAGGACACGACAATTCCTTCCGATAATATCGTTTTTGAATAGCCTCATTTCCATATCTATTACCAAAAGTATTCAAGGTACAATCCACCCGTATCCCACAAATACACCTAGAAAGCACATGTGATGCCTTGAGAGTGCATTTCAAAAGATTATAAACAGAGCGAGACAACATTGATAGCCAACTCGATCATTCTTTTGATTGTGCTCTTAGTCAGTCCATGTATATTGTGATAGACCCATGTTCACTGAATAGATTCTAGTTTGTATTTGGCGAGATGGCACCGGCCTCGTATTTGTTTGCCAGAGGTGATGAAGCACTTCAAGTAATGATAAATCAGGGATTATCCGGTGATTTTGGTGATACAGTATGGCCATCTGCAAAGGAGCTGGGAACTCTTCTCTGGAATAATATTCCTTTTGTGAGTGGAAAACATGTTATAGAATTGGGATGTGGACCTGGATTATCAGGTATTGTTGCTGGAAAATGTGGAGCTCACGTAACATTCACAGATAAGCGTTTCCCATTACATATTCTCGAAAATTGTAAAGAAAACTGTGATCTGAATGGACTGACCGACTATCTGATCGTTTGTCAAGTTTCATGAAATAATACGTAGCTTCCATTGGATTGGGGCACATTGGACTTATCATTTTGTAGTTTACCTTCTGTAGACTTGATTATTGGTGCTGATGTTGTGTATGATACCAAATGTATATAGGAATTGATGGATTTGATTCACTAGCCTTGGACTCTCTCTTGTTTACAGTCTCCTTCCTTATTCACTGTAATCCCAAGTGTCAATTCCTATTTGTATTTCCTGAAAGAGAGTATTACGAGTCTTCTAACTGATACAAAGATGTTTGAACTCTCTGAAGCGCTACTTTGCAAGATGGGACTTGAGTCTGGATTGTTTCCTTTTGAACACTAACTCCCTTCAGCAGATGATTGTAGCTTGTTCTAAGGGATTGTTCATGACGAATGTCAAGCGATAGTGGACTATAAAAAGATCCCTTCGGAGGTAGGTTGTTGAATTGGGGGTGTAGCTCAGATGGTAGAGCGCTCGCTTAGCATGCGAGAGGTAAGGGGATCGATGCCCCTCTCCTCCATTTTCCTTTATCTTTTTTCTATCTTCTTTTTCACAAACATAATTATGTCAATACTAACTTAATGACATTTGCATTCATGATGTGAACCTAGACATTACATCCAACTCTAATTCGAAACCCATAATCTGAATCATTCTTCAGATATGACAAACGTGAAGCTTCATCCATAGCCACCCATTCATTAGCAATCACTGTTTGTAAAGCCTCTTCATTTGCATCTACATGATAGACTCTTCTTTTCTCTTACCTGGTTTCTCATGTTTCAATACAATCATTCGTCTAGTTTGATAATTCAAAAAAGCAGGATGTAGATGACTCAGATCTTCCATCTTTTTCGCTGTATCCACAGGAGGTGCCAGCGCTTCTTGTTCCTGATGGCTGCGTTCAATATACACTTGTTTACGTTCCTCTGACATTGATTTCCAGGCATCTGCCAATTTCTTGCTGATTTCACCGAAAGGAATATCTTATGAAAACAAGGATCAAAACAATACTTTCATTTTCTTCCCTCAGATGAGCCATTTGTTCCTTATAAAAGAGTGTATATGGAGTTCGAGCTCGTTTAGCTCGTTTAGGTTTAGGGACAGGAAGTACAATTGGTTCCTTTATACTATCTCTCACTCATACAGTCCAGAATTACCTTTGCCGTACTTTCTCCACTTCTCTTTTGATTCGCTCCTTGTCATCAAATGCACTCTCTTCATATGGAGCTCGCTCTTCATCAGTCATATTGGACCACATCATATTAAGATGTTTGTTAATATCATTGGAAGACATTTCTACACATCACAACCAACTACAACACAAACGGCTATTCTGAGCTCGGATTTCTTCTCGTTTAAGTGAACAGAAATAGAGATAGGCAGATTTGGCTCGTGATGCTGAGGCCGTTGAATTGCGATTACAGCGTTTCACATCATCTGGTGTTAGTCCCAAGTCTGCTAATTCTCTCATGTATCGTAATCGATCATCACTCTCCATCTTCTTATATGGCTAAGTCTGAGAATCATGATATTCTCCTACTTCCTTCTCTTCTGTTGTCAGTGAGTTCCACTCGGCTCCTAAACGACGACTAACTTCTACTGGGCTGATACTATCATTCTGCTCTTGAATGCGAGAACGATGTTTCAAACAGTAGAAGATGTAAGCAGAACGGGCTTTCTTTGGAATTGTAATATTCATTGCATTCATGGTGATCGAACGAAGACCCATCTCCTTCTCCTTTCGAAGACCCTCACGATCATGTCGTGCTTTGATGTAAATATTTGGACTAAAAATTAGAAAATATGAAATAAAACTAACCGCTCATCGAGATCTTGTGTGAAACGATTACTGTTCATTTCGCTTAATTTCATATAACGTTGCTTGTCTTCAGCAGGCAATGCTTGCCAACTGTCCTCAATGATTTTGCTAACTTCTTGCTGTGATATACCTACTATCTACAATAACTATCGCTCTTACTTGGATTCTTAGTCTGAAGAAGAGCATTCTTCTCATTATAAAAAGTGATGTAAGCACTATTCCATTGTCGACGTTCTGCAGAATCCAACTATGAATCAGTAGACCAGAAATTCACAACAGAATGGTCCACTAGGCTATTGTAGTTCTCGTTCGTATACAACTGAGAGGCTACATCCTGTTTAGAATTCTTTCCAATACGTTCTCTGAACTCTTGTATTGTTTCTTCCTATATCTTACTAAAATATGACAGAAAAACCTTGATAATCGCCTTAATCTGATCCTTTTGACTTGATAGCTGGTCATGAGAAATACCAAGCTTTTCTTCAAGCATGCGAAGAACAGTCTTGTATTTGATACGACTAGTTGTTACCTGGACCATGAATTTGTACTCAAGCTCGGCCACCGTTTTCATGAAACCACGGACTTCTGTAGCAATGGTATCGTGAAGTGACTGATTCATTCTACACTACTGTAAGTACAAGTTCCTTCTTAACTGTCAGTAGACATCCTACTGCAATGGGGAAACGAAATAGACACAAATAACAGCATTTCAGTAGAGTTCCTTACTTTTGGCGCTTATGAATTCAAATGAGCCGAGTGAAGATTGTTTTTGATGGAGTATCCGTCGAGGTTTCGCGGGAATCGATTTAGAGTATATGGTAGGGGAGTATTATTAATAACTAGGAGATTACAACGTGATTCAGATCAAGCTAGTAGTACTATTTATCTTTATTTCTCATTAAATAGAATTCTATCGAGGATACCCATCTGATTCAAGGTAGTACTACTGAGTAATAAGAAAAATAGTGGATGGATTGATTAACAAACAAACTCACATACAGCTGACTCCTGCCAAACAAATCAACGCCTCATTACTGTACATCCACAAGTGGCGTCATTTCAACATTCTCCATACGACGACAATGATTGACAATTCCAACAGACTATAGATCAACAACGTACCTTAGTACTAACAATGATCAACAAAATCAGAATAACCAGTCCTAGAACAGTGAAACTAATTCCAATACGACTGGCTTCTTTACGGGTGATTCCCATGCATTTTGCTTCCTCCGTATTTAGATCACTACAGCCCTGTGTGAAGTAGGATGCTGAAATGGCACTATCCTGATAATACCGCATCTACGATGAACAATGAACGAAAGACCAACTTCAATAGGAATGGTGGATGGTTCTGAAATACTGTAGATTGCAGGACTCCAATTGTTGGTAAAAGAGCATCCAACATTAGTAGTTTTCAGATCCCACTTTCTAAGGATTATCTATTCACCATAAGCTTACGTTGGATCATCGAGAACAAGAGTATTGTTATCATTAAAATGAACACGATAACAGAGACGAGTGAGATAGTACCAGAACTCACAAATCTCTTCTTTCTCGTGCCAGACACCATGGTACTTATCACAAGCAAGAATACACTGCTCTCTATAGTGAAGGATAAACAAAAAAAAGTACGTATTATGATCGCAGTCGAGCTCACGAACACTAACTCTTCTGACAAGTACAGGAGAAACAGTATCATTTACAATAACAGAATTGTGATGGGATAAAGTGACATGGAAGGAATCATTGACAAACTGAAGATTTGTCTTGTAGAATAGGGCGTCAGTATAGATACAACCTTCCTCAGGATCCCCATCATGACTGCATGAATCACGAATAGGATACAAATGACCAGTAGTATTCCGAAAAGGGACCAGTTCCTCGTTATTGAAATTGGTAAATACATTGATATGCAACCCATTATATTCCTTAAGTCCCTTTGTAGTCCATTGCAAAGCTCGCTTGTTATACCTATTCTATCAAACTGAAACTACTCTACATACTCCAAAATATTCATCGTGCGTTGATTCACTCTTACCAAAAGAACTGCACCACACATCAACAGAACAAGAGGAATCACATAGAGGATCATTACAACTGCATAATAGCAACGACTTTTCTTTTCGCGAGGCATAATTTAGAAAGATATATGACTTAACATGAACAATGTATTTCTGTATGCAAAGAGATAGAATCAAGTATATGCAACTCAAATCGGTTTCAAAACGGAAGATTATCATTCTTGTTTCTAACCATCACTTAGAATCGAGAAAATGGATGAATTGCATGCCGATTCTTATCTTGAAGAGATAAAGCAAAAGCAATCTGATGACATTAGCATAACTGTGTTTTATGGAATCACCGTTGATAAATCCAAGATTGCCTCTTTATTGCACTATCTAAGTATTTCATTTCCTTTTTCAGATGCTGTTTGATTGGAAGTGAGCGCTTATTCCTAGTATCGTCATTTGAAACGTGTAAACAAATGTGAGAATGATCCTAATCGCCTCTGTGCCCTTATTTGTGAACGAAACCATGATACAAGCAAACCCAGTATTCCTGAATATTCGGAAACAGATATCATTGAAGTTATTGTCCCTAAGTACCCAGCTGATACCAAAGAGCAATTTACTAAAGGACGGGCACTGTGGCCTATCAATTACCATCCCTCAACGCCGCCTCCCCCTCTGTCTAATGAAGAAATAAACCGTTTTACCCGTGCAATGTGCCGAGCTATTCAATTAGGATATGAAGCTTCTAATAAGGGAAATGCTCCTGTCGGAATGGTGATATTGGATCCACAAGGATCGCTACTCGTCGAATGTGGTGATAATCGAAAGGAAATGTATTTGGATCATTGCTGTTTTGCAGGAATTCGTCTTCGAAGTGAACAGTTACTAGAAGCTCGAGGAGGAAAAAGGGCTTCGAATGATGACCCTTATCTCTGTACGAACTGTGATATTATTATTACCCGAGAACCGTGTGTGATGTGCTCTATGTGTCTTCTTCACAGTCGAGTTCGCTACGTCATTTACGGTTGTGATGACATACACGGAGGACTAAAAAGCCAAACAAGTCTTCATTTCAATCCTAAGTTGAATCATCACTTTCGAGTATTTCGAGGTTGTTTAGAAAAGGAATGTAGAGCACTGTGGAACTCACATTCAGAATATGTATAATAGGAATGTTTGTAATAAAGAAATGTCAGTAGTGTACATTACGAAGTAGAGGATCATTATGTCTCTTTTGAACAGCATTCTCAAGAGTCTACACGTTATGAAAAAAAGAATAATTCACATCTCCAACCTGCATACGACGTACTCGCCGCATTCGTTCTTCATTTGCCCTCTTTGATTCTTCTTCTACTACTCAAACACCGTCTCCAAAGCAAACCTGATATGAGAGGTGACGCTGAAGACCGTTTACAAGTAAAACCACTAAGATACAACAAAACAACAAGAATCAATCCAATAAATAGATATATGCCGTAAGTCTATGAGATTACTACATGGTAACTCCAATACATGAGTGATCTTAATGTACATATCAAAAAGCTTATCAAAATCCTCTTTAATATTAAAAGGAGCATCAGCATGAAAATCAATCTTCATGATTGAGGAGCAGAACGATTTGAATAATCCTTTCTGATGCATTTGAATTCAAGTGAAGAATGGAAATTGTGTGTACTGATTCACAGGATATCGGATGTTCATATTGAATAGGTATGATTGAGGAATAGTGACACAAGCCATTCCAGAGAGTAATCGAGCAGAGACCAGTTCCTTTGGATGCCGTATGAAGGAGTATACAATCGCTGCATTGAATGAAATAGCATATCGAGTTGAAGCAGAACATTCTACTGCTCTGGAGGATTTGGACATTTGTCGGCGTAGAAAGAGGTTGTTATGTGTAGTTCACAAGATTGTTGATGAATTTAGGAGGCAGTGTTCATTAATCCTCGAACAGGCCTCCATTCCTGATTCAAATGAAGTTAGATTCAGATTGAATGATAAGTGTAGACTGAATTAAATCATCAGCAGCAGTGTCAAGTGGAATCAGACTATCTTGTGAGGAAATTGAAGAACTTGCAACAGATCTGTAATGGATACGAGAGTGAGAAACATGCTTGGGAAGATAATTTGTATTTCTTCAAGAACCCTCTCTCTCTGACCTCTGTTGAGTCCGAAGATTGTGCATTTGAAGGTATTGATGATACTGCTACACTTTCAAAGCTCTATGATGAAGTAAGAATGTTTGAGCTACTTGAAGGGTAGAGTGGATCTCTTCTGACAATCTTACATGGAGTAAAGGATGTTAAGGAGGAGGTTGTCAAAGCAAGACAGCAGTTAGTAAAGGCATACCACGACGATGTTCTCCATCGTTGGAATGCCAAGAACTTTGTTCTTGCTTCTGTGGAGCCAGATCTCACTGCCGCAAGACTATCATCAATGTAATATAATATTGTAATACTTGTTTGTTACAAACAATAATAACTATGTCCTTGGATTCTCAAATATCCCTTAGTTCTCTTCTTCAGCCTCACTTGCACGCTTCAGACGACGTCCATAGTTA
>JANPWN010000039.1:0-38235 GCA_027406425.1 Blastocystis sp. subtype 8
CAATTAGATCTGCCATGTTTCCGTGGAAATCACCAAAAACATAGACAGGCGACTTCAGTTTTAGCAGACGAGGTTCCGAACCAAATATATATTCTATCGATGACGTTCTACGGTAAAATCCTACTGACCTGATTGCATTGATTTTCGAATGCTTCCAAAAAGTCATCTGTCATGAAGTATGTATTTGGCATGGGCTTTGCACATTGCAAAATGATTTCCTCGTTGTATTCTCCCTTGTCTTCCTCCTCCTCAACATCAAGAAGACCTCTTGTTATCTGACTAGCTGCTCTAGAGATGAAAATGATGCTATCTTGGTACTACCTTGAAATACGGTTCTTCTGGACATTATTCTTATAAAAAGTGTAGAGAGTAGGGTTAATAGTATATTGCTTTTTTCTTCCTTCTCCTTGGAGAATGGCCAGCTGCTCCTTCAACTGACTATTCTCCTGCATCAGCTTTATACAATTGGCACATATCTCAGGCTTCTTGTTATCCATCGCCTGCATATCGTCTTGGCCATCTGATTTCACAATCTTCTTTCTTCGCCACATGAATAGTTTGGCTGTATCATGATCATGCAATAATTCCACGGGAATTATCTGTATTTGCAGAATTCTCCTAACAAACACGTAGCAATAATTGTAACCATCTTATGATATTCGAAGCATGGTAGCAATCCATTAGTCACTGAAGTATTCTTCTAAAATGGCTTGCTCTCTGGAAAATGCTGGTAGCGGAATCGAATACCAGAAATTACAAATGCTAGTAGCAATAGGATTATTTGGATTCCTCCATCTCTATCAATTATATCTTTATCACAAATTCACTTTTGTGAATATAAAGTAGGTAAAGAAGAGCAGAACAATGTTTGAGGGAACTAGATAGAGAAGGAGTGAGATGACTGCACATACTCCCATGAAAATGGCCGATTTCCGCTCATCAATCCATGTGAACAAACTACCCGTAATGCATAAGCAACTTAAGCTACGATCGAATACGAAGAAGTGTAGCGTTGATACGTACAATAGTATCATAGAACTTAGTAACAGAATTCTTGTAAGAATTAACAGTTCCCTTCAATCCCTTGGCGCGATTACTTTTCAACTCCTGATTCCTTGCATTCAATTCTTCCTGCACTACGAGCTCATTACTATCCACTTCTGCTACATGTCTCAGCGTTGTCCGAATCATCACGAACCCGAAAATACATATAATACATATATACAAGAATGATGCCTAGCAGAAAGGGTAGGAACAGATTCATTCGATTCGAAAACCCAATATAATTCAGAATGAAAAAGATCATAATCGAAGCTCCCTTTAATCTCCACATTGTGATGTCTTGGAAGAGAGCGAAAAATGCAAATGTTCGTTTAATCAGCATGAAAAATAGAAGAACCTCTCGCTTGTAGAGGTATAAATCAAACCTGTCATTTTTGGAATTGACTTTTTCCGCTTTGGAGGGAAGAACGAAGTCTTGGAAAGTATTTACAATTTCTTTGAAGTGATGTGGAGGATTGAAACTGAAACTTCTGTCTTCACTATTTTCCCCGATATGTGTCAAAAGGAGAGAACTAGGTAAAGAAGATGTCAATGTCTGAAGAACACGAACGCGAAAGAGATTCAATGATGTATAGGAAATAAACTTGACACGATCTGCTGAAGCCGAAAAAAGGGTTGAAGAACTCTCTAGAGGTAAAAGTGGAAATTGAATCTACTGGTAATGGAAAAGATCTTTATAAGATCTGTCAAAGCTGCAGTAAAGAAAACAAATGATGAGTGATTATCCTTTTTTAGGAGTTTCTGTTGAAACCGAAATGATAGTGAAACTTCCACATCATTGGGGTCTGATAAATCAACAGATACATGTAACACCTCTCCTAATTTGCTTGTTTCTGGAAGGACAAGTGATTTGGTGAATGAGATATGAAGCGTTTTGTTGACAGCAGAGCAAGACAAATGTTGTGACAAAGGAATCAGGACCAAGTCTCCATTTACCTGATAATAAATACACCGACTTGTTAAGTAGAGGAATCCAGTGGTTTTGGAGGTTATTTCAGCCACAGAACAATAAGCAATCAAAATCTCCTAGTCCTGATTCATCCTCAAACTTCCATACATTCGTACCAACAGAGAACGAGCCAAATTGGAGTTTCTCTTTGTACTTCCCCAGAGCACTCTGAAGACGGCTTTGACGATTCAGTGACTTCTCCATCTCCTTCTGCAGTAACATAATATATGCTTCCAGCACCTCATAAGCAATTGTAGAGCTCCGATCAATTCGTTTAGTTGAACGCTTCTGCTTGCGCTTTCTGTATCTCTCACGAATCATCTCAAAGAACTTTGCATAGACTTCTCCATTCTCTCCATCCAGCATGTATACAGGCTCATCTCCCTCCGGATGAGAGGAGAAACAATCCTCAACAGAACAGAGAAGTGTGAAGATGGAAAGTCCTACAGTGGTGTCGGCTAGGAGAGGGAAGAAGTCGCAAATAATCAGCTCCCACATAGTCTGAGTCACTCCATCTTCATTCAGTTCATTGAGGAAGCTTGAAAGAAGAGATGGGTTGGTCAGGATTGTCGAAGGTCGTTGGGACAACTCGAATAACTCGTGACCTTTGCGTTCAACCACTGGAGAATGTATTTGAGATCCCTGATTAAATCCTTTAATGGACTGAGGGGGCATATCTAACAAAAGGGGATCCAACTCATCCACTGAATGAGTACGAGTTGGAGTTGATGATGTAGTGCGAAGTAGAGACGCAAAACGACAAATTTCCTCAATTATCGTGTCATCTTCACATGTCTCTCCTTCTTCCTGCTCTGCTTCTGATGGTAGAATAGTGGTGTGATCAACAAATCGATAGGATGCTCTGGCTGCTTCTGTGGCAAGATTGCGAACACATTGAATAAATACAGATAGAGAAGCAGCATCAGCAAAACGCATCAAAAACACATCCAGTTTCTTATCATCTCGTTTTTTGGCCTTTGAAAGAACGCACACCCAACACACACGATCCTTATTTGCTGTATTTTTGACACTGAAAATGTCCTCATAATCCTACAGTGAATTGTGATTCATTCAATTACTGTGGAGAAGACTAAGTTAGAGAGTGAATAAGTATCGTGAAGCTTGGTTCTAGCACGTAGCAAAAATGTCCCAGTGTCTGTTAATGATAGTCTGAATATGAATCATGATTCTTTACATACACCCGACTCTTCCAATTCACCAACTGCGCTACTTTCTTTTCATACACTTCAACATCACTCTTGAAGACTACAATAGCCGATTCTCTTGCTGATTCGTTGAAATCAACTTTAGAGTGTTGCGCTAACTGTAACAAGCGATAATGGCAATAAACGACAGAATGCCAAAATTGGATGTACTGATCTCCTAAATAGATCCGTACATAGCCTCCTCCCAGAATATTAAATTGAATATACTCTTCGCCGAGGATCATTGGAGCATCTCGGATTACATAGATGTGAGACATGGAATTATAGAAACTATCAGTCACCAAACAAATATGTTCCTACACGACCAACTGGCCGTCATCGGTCAACAACAATTCACCTTGAAGTGTCTCCAAGTTGCTGAGTTCCACTTTTGTACTTCTGATACGAAACAAAACGGAAGTATCCTTAGTCAATAACTTCATGTTCTATGAGTAATCCATTATTACCATTATTACCATTGGAATTAGACGTCTTAAGTACAGTGTAATATATCCAGATGTTGAAGAAAGCAGCGCATTACACTCTTTATAGGATAGGTTGTAGTCACTCTCTCCTATCTTACATATTATAGATCCTGGAACGATGTTTAAGTGATCTGCAACCGAATTATAACGAACATGCGAAACCTAGATGTCATCCTGAAACCTGACTCATACGACCGGAACATTGTGAATATCGGAACACAGAATATCTCCAGTAGAATGCTTGAAGGTATACTTGCTCTCGATGAAGTATGGGGTCAATTCCGTCATAAATCAGTGATAACGTATACCAAAGATTGCTTAGATGGAAAACAATATTATATTAAAAGAATGCTTTCCGTTCTTTGACACCGTCGTAGAACCGAATTGCGCCAAAAAAGGGTACCAAACAAACAGAAAAATCTAAACCAACTCATCTTCGATATACTCCCTTTTTGATACGTAGCCTACGATACTTCTCAACTGGCTTAGGTCCTCCCTTTTGATACAAATGGCGACGATCGATCGACTCCGCACGATCCTTCACTGCAGATGTTACATTCTTCAACGTACGCAGATTACCTGTGATTTCATCTGAAAATAGGAGTTCAGCCTTAGGAACCTCCTTCGTATAGTTAAAGTCCCCTCCAATCACTCTCTTAAGGATATACTGCAACACCTCCTAGAATCAGTGCAGGTATCTCGTGCTTCTCTTTTAGCTTCTTGAGTTCCTCTTCTTGGATTTTTTCCTCTTCTTTCCTCTTCTCTTTCTCTTCCATGGTGTTAATAATCCTTTGACTTCTACATCTCATTCTCGTTCCTTTTCCCCACTCATCCACTTGGTGCAAAAGTTGCCTCTCTTTTCGTCGTTTCTCTGCTGCCCTGCGTTCTTCTTCCATTTCTTGTTGGCGACGACGCTTCGCTACAGGTTTTTTCTTATCAGCTGTAGGTCCGATGTACAATGGTTCATCTTCCACATCATCTTCAGGAGTTTTGATCTGACCATCTTCCTCTTCATCAAACAATAACGATGACTATAGTTCATTCACTTGTTGTGAATATACTGCTAATATATCACCTGACTGCTTCTGATCCATAAGATCCTGCTTTGTCAAACCTCCTGGAAGTTCTTTTTCCTTTTGAATACGTTCCTCGTACTCTAATTCCTTCGCTAGAGCTTCTCCCAAAATATCTTGATGCTGTTCCCTGTCAGGATTATAGCTGGTACCCGGTTGTGGAATTGGAACTGAAGGATAGGAATTTGGCTTTTTAACGATGTATGGCTACAAGTGACTATTTTCAACGACAGTATACAGCCTTCTTCGACTTCTTTGACACTTCTAGATCAGAGGGTTTCAAGAAAGCCTTGGAATCCAGCTTCTCTATGAATCAGAATAGTTTTAATTAGCACTTACTTGGGGTTTCTGCAGCCCATAAGTCACGATCAGGTACTCTTGAATGAGGTCTCTTTTTTGTGTTCCCGTCCTTCTTCTACGTATTAGAAAGAATCGAAAAGAAAGAACCTTCTCCAACTGCTTCTTGATGATATCGAGTTTCCTTCTTTCTTCTTTCGAAACAGATTCATCAATCTCATCCTCAAAGATCTTCATACGAATACGTTCAGACCCTAAAGTATGATTTCGTCATAATCCATATTAAACCCGTAGTATCGATGAAGAACAACTTATCAGAAGCTTCATTTGCAATCCTTTCATCCTCTTTTACCGTTTTAATCACCTCCTCGTACTCCTTAGCTGCTTCCGACTTCTTCCACGCTTGCTTGGTACTCTTCTTCGCCTTCTTTCCCATTGATTCTTCTATCAATAGAAATGGATGGTCTTTTGTGAAGGAAAGTAAAAAACGGCATTTCGGTTTGGGATCAAACACTGTAAATAATACACATATCATGACTCTCTCGCTCTTAAAGTGATTCGAACTCGAACTTTTTTCTCTAAGAGGGATGAAAGTTCTAGTCCACTTGTCTTTTCTAACTTACGCTGAATGGCAATTAGTTTTTTCAACTGTTCATTGTTTTGTACCTTAGAATCACCTCCAACATATCAGTCTATACCGATATCTCCTCTTGTAAAGACACAGAACCATTCTCTTCTTTCCATTCTTTTGCTTCAGTTTGTATATCAAAAGGAACATCTCCGCTGAGATATTTGAATATCTTCTCTCTCACAATCTCATTCGCCCGTTTATCCTCACTCAAATCACTCTTTATTGTCTCAGCAAACTTCCACTCACCTGGCTTCGCTTTCTTGCAAAGAGTTTGAAGTAATTCTTCTGTTCCATCCTTTTGCAAAGCAGAGATCATAAACAATTCCTCATTCTCCCACTGTTTCTGCTCCAGTGATGGCTCCTTTCCTGCTTTCAGTAGTGATATCTTTGTATTCCAGATCAATTCAGAAATCTTGTTTGAGTACTGTAGTAACTGGCTCTTTGGCTCTACCAAATCCACTTTATTCAGTGCTATGTAGAGTAGAGAGTTATTTGTAAAAGATACTTCGCAGAGACGCTTTAGCACTTCTCGATTAAGTATTGTTAATGGCATAGATGCATCAATCATCTAATCATTAGAAGTCTATCTCTTCCATACGGCAACAACTGCATCTAGTTTCTGCACAGTCATTTCGGCAACCCGAGACCATTCTGCTTCCCACTTCGATGTAGAGGCGTTCCAAAGGATTCCAGGAGTATCATAAAAGACAAGTTGAACATTACCAACTGTTCGAATACCCAACATGGTGCATCGAGTTGTATTTGGTTTATTACTCACCGCAGACACCTTTTCTCCGATAAGTACATTTAACAGAGTGCTCTTCCCAACATTTGGAACTCCACATAACCCAACTGAAAGACAGCGTTTTCCCTGATAGGTCTAACGATAACCAATACATTAAGAAACTAACAGAATAATCGACTGTCTTATCTTCAATAAGATAGGCAATAGCTGGCTCATCTTCAACTACTTCTTTTGGAATTGGATCATGAGATGTGTAGTGATGACTTGACTTGTGGTCAATTATACGGTTCATCTTCTCATAAATGCCTTCTCTATGGAGATCGCTAGTAACTATCATATTCTACAAATCTTTTTCTTCATTTGGAGTTAATGGATTGAAATCTTCATCTAAACCTGAAAATCTACTCATGACTTAATCATCTTTCTTCCTTACTGTTTTGAGAATGAACGAAAAACGAAGGTGGAACGACGAGAAAAGGATTGCTGGATTGAGGACAACACTCGAAGCATAGAAAAAGAATGCCCCTGCCGTGATTCGAACACGGGTTATCACGGCCACAACGTGATGTACTGACCAACTATACTACAGTGGCATCTATTTTTGTTCCAATCTGTTCCTATTTATAACTATGTAAGGTCAGGGTTTTCATTCCTTTCTTCTGGGAACAGGAGATGTCCATTCCAGAGTATCGTTATTACGTTGACCAACATGTTGCTGCTCAGTGGGCTGATGACACATATCGTCAGTACTGTAGGTTTAATTGATTAGTAGATAGTGGAGTAATTCAACAAATTCGAGAGAAAACGAGTGACAACGGTACTAAGGAATATGAGTATTATGTTCATTATATCGATTGTACTGTATTTTTAATAGTGTGACACATAGATGACAAGCGAATGGAAGGATGGGTACCTGCATCACGAATTGCTCCCCTAAACAAGAAGAGTTTAAAGCGGCTCCGTGATGTTGACTGTTCCTATGCTGATAAGGTATCATTACCTGGACTATATAAAAAGTAGAAGAGTACTGGAGAGCCATCCCTTCTTGAAAAGGAGCAGGGAGAACTGACAAAGGTTCTACAATTATAATATTACTCATCTGAAGATAAAACGAATCGAGTCAATTGAGATTGGGAATCATGAGATCGAATGCTGGTACTTTTCTCCGTATCCGGAAGCATATCAAGTATCGAAACTCTTCATCTGCGAGTTCTGTTTGAAATATTATCGTTCTGCAGCCGAGTTGGATCGACATTCTTTGATTTGTCCACATGCACATCCTCCAGGTGTAGAAATCTACCGAGATGGTTATTTGCTAATGTATGAAGTGGACGGAAACAAGGAAATCGAATACTGTCAGAATTTGTGCCTAATGGCAAAACTCTTCATTGAACACAAAACAATCTATTATGATACCTATCCATTTTTCTTTTATGTTCTCTGTGAAGAAGATGAGGAAGGGAGTCATATTGTATATACATGGATTTTGTTTAACAATAGGTTGGTTACTTTTCTAAGGACAAAAATTCTCAAGAAGGATACAATCTTGCTTGCATTTGTAGTCTTCCCTTTGTTCAGAGGAAAGGATATGGCAAATTCTTAATATCCTTTTCTTATGAATTATCCAAATTGGAAAGCAAAGTTGGATCTCCTGAGAAACCTCTAAGCGACCTGGGCCGTATCAGTTATCGTAGTTATTGGACATATATTATCATGAATACTCTACGAGAAACTCATTGTTTGTGCAGTGTCAGAGACATCAGGTAATGAAGATTTCTTCTCATTATATCTAGTACCAAGACATCAATGAAGATTGATGATATTGTCAGTACATTAGACACATTAGGGTTATTAAAAGTATGGAAAGGACAGTATGTTGCAGCCATTTCAGAGGAAGTTATGCTGAGTGGTAGTCGTGATGTGTAGATTGTGGAAAATTACTTTAGAACTACAAAGATACCTCAAACTCTCTGTAATCCATCCAAGTTGAAATGGAAACCACATCCACCTCAATAGGTCTTGTTTGTTCCAAACATTAATCATATTTATGATTCTGTAACAGGATTTTCACTCACTTTGTCTCGTTTTGACTGAGATTCCTCTTCATCTGTCAATGAACTCACAGTTTCTCTCTTTTTTCCTTTGTTACGATAATAATAAGCCAGTGTATCCCAGCTGAACCCAGGAGGCAGATACTGTCCCTGGAAGATAATATGAAAAGTAACTGAGCTGTCGAATCTAGAATGACACCGATCAATCATTACTTACGGGAAATCAGTCAACAACTTGGGAGTGATAATAAAAGTCTGAGGAGCACGCGAATCCTGCATATTCCCCTTATACAAGAGCTGTTGCATTACATATCGCTCATTACGTTTATCCATATTCTGATTAATCTATACTTAAGGAAACTCGTTATTTTCACTTCATCAATAAAACGGAAAGGAAAGGAAACCATCTCCTGAAGCGATAATAAGAAGAGAATTGTTGATAAAGACTTTTCCTATGAAATAAACCATAAACTTCATACCTACTCCTCCACTCTGAACCATTCCATTAAGACTTTGAAGATCCTGATCCTTTCGGAAACTCACCTTAATATCCAGGCCAATGAGATTGAAATTGTTTCCATTGATCAATTCAACAACTCCCTTACACTTAATATTTTCCATAAATAGGGAGAAATTCACATTTAACTTTGCAACCAATCGCTCCAATGTCTCTTTGAAGTCCTTTTCTTTCTGAGCAATCCTCGACACAAGAGCGGTGGTTTGAGTTCTAATATTAACCATCCTTCACTAGAATCACCTCATTTCTTCAACCTCCTTCTTCATGAGTTCAATTCTCTGCTCACGAGCCTCATACTCTTCAATTGACTTGGTGTTTACTCGAATCTCTCGGATCTTATCATTGTTCACACGTAGCATGGCCCGACAGTCATCCAAATCAGTTGTGAAAGCCTTATCAAATACAGCTTGAAGTAATGCCGTCTTCTCCTATATCTCATCGACAACATTTGCTCTCACATTCTTCAAACACTTGCCTTCTGGACACACACACTTACAGGATGTAGGATCAGGATTATTTCCACAGCGGAACAAACCACTCTCATTGTAGATAAACTCCTATTGATTACCTTCTTAAGCTGACTTCACCTTCATTGTCTTCAATTCTGCCTTCACTTCAGCTAGACGCTTCTCCTTCTCATCCTTCTGGCGTTTCACTATGATCTTTTGACGTGATCCTTCTTCATATTGTCTCGTCAGATCATCTAATAAGGCATTCTGAGCTTGTAATACACGAGTAATGGCTTCATTACTAATTGACAATTCCAACTGCTGATAGAGAAGGCGATGACGTTCATACAGCGTCTTCAGACGCTTGCTATTGAGACTCTTCATTTCGCCCACCAACTTTTGTTTGTCTTCATCAATATCACGATTCAACTCATGTTGAATCTGGTCGATCTATCCCTGATAACAATCTTTCGCTTCCCACTTCTTCTTTCGTGGATTTGATCATATGTTGAGTCTTGATGCGCTCATGTTTTTGTTGATCAAATTGTTTTCGTTTTTCTTCCAATCCATTAATTGCCTTATTCATCTTTTCTATTTCATCTAAATACTTCTGGCTCTCGCGATCCAGTAACAACAACTGAGAATCTAATTCGCCTAATTTCTTCCTATTCTCAATCTAAATATCACCTTTCCCCGCTCACTTACAATTTTCTCCTCATTAACACTATCTCCAAACATCACAACAGACAGTTTCCTCAAATCAGAGATTTGTGTTGACATATCCTTCTGACCAGTCATGGCATTCCTGTATCGTGATACATACACTCGAATTCTAGATATTACCATATTGAATGATCATACTGGCTATTAGGTGTCATTACCACTAGATTTGTCTCATTGTCACTATCTGTTTCTTCAAGACTGTCCATTTGTCGAGGAGGAGACCAATTATCTTTAGCAGTGACGATGTAACGAAAGGAAGTATAATTGTAGAGCGCACGACGCACTGCTTCAGGACCCTCCACCAGATTCATCAATGTATCTGTGAAGTGCATCTCTTTCATACGACTTTCCGACCAGGCGGGACGAATTGTGATTTGATCCTACTTATCATTCTCAATCACTAATCATACATCAGCTAACATGCAATTGATTGGGATTCTTTGTTTCTCACGTAGTTCAGAAAGGATTAAATCATAGTCCTCTGAGCACTCTACCACAAATGATGTCAGAACATTCCTTGAAGTAGTGTTCTCGAACCACTGAGCGTGTAATCTCTCTTTGAATTGCACTTCATTCAAAATAGGTCCATACACAGCATGCTTAAACCGTGTTTTGTTTGCTTGAACCCACTGAAACGCCCTATATAGATTCTATTAGTGATAATCCTCATTCCATACTTACTTCATCAACTGCTTTAATATGCTGATACTGCTGTTCCACGGTATTTGTTAACTTTCTCAATACCGTCTCTACTGTTTGTTTTTGATGGACGACATCCTGACGACGATTCCTTGTCTCTGCTAATGGTCCTTTGGCCTCATCACGCTTCTCTTTCAAACTCATGACTTCTGTACTGAGCTGATTGATTCGTTCCCTCAGTGTTGCAGGATCCTCCATTTGATCCAGATTCTCTTCAAGCTGTTGAAGAACCTTCTGCTTCTGCTTTAACTACACATCACGATCTCTATCAACAAACTACCTTGGCCTTCAGTTGACGTCGATTATCCTCAATACTTTTAAGCATCTTCTCAGCACGTTGAAGCTATTTCTCACTACTTCTTTTGTTCATACCTCATATATCAAATTACGATATACATCCTTCTGCTTCTCATAGTCACTCTCTAAACGATCACTTTTTGTCCGTCCCTGATTCACTCTAATCTTCATCACTCTCACTGATTTATACATGGTATTCAGTTTTTCAACAGAAGCCTTATAAGCACTCAGGCGAAGACGGAGCTCACGATCATCAGCATCCATTTCCTTCAGTTTCTTCTTAAGTGCAGAAACCTCTTCTTTCAGTTCACGGGCTGCCTTCGTTTTTGTGTCATAGGTTACCATCTTGATATGCAGTTCCAAGAGACGATTCTAGATTTAAAAAAACTCTCGACCCTACTTCCTCTTTTAGTTGCTGTTGCTTTTCTAACTTTTCCTTCTCACGACGAAGAGTATTGTTAATCTCCTGTTCTGTCACAATCTTCTGTTCCATGCGAGCTATTTCATTTTCATTCGAACGTTGCTGTTGTTGAGTATTGATAAGATCTGTATGCGTATTGAACTATGAATCATCAAGGGTCCTGATAACGACAAAAGATTCTCCACCAACAGACTTCTCAAACTCACGAAGACGTTTCTGAGGATTCTGACTGACAAAATCAGCAACACGATCTTGGGGAAGGAATTGACACAAGTTGTTCAGATCAATTTTTAGCATTCTTCTTAATTCTTTCAGTTTTTCTTTCTTTTGGGGCTTGTTGTTGATAAGATAATCGGTAATTCCTCGTCGAATTCTCACTTCAACACTGATAACACTGGTTTCTCCTTTGAGTAACATCTATCGGTTATTGAATACAAATACAACTACTCTAACCCTAGCTTCTCGTTCTCCATATCGAATAAATTCTTCGAGTTTGTTGCCTCTCAGAAGCAGTTTTGTATCTTCACCAAGAGCAAGACACACAGCACAAGCGATTGTACTCTACAAGGATTATATATGCCCCTTCTCTATCTACTTTTCCTGATCCATTCTGTCCAAGAATGATATTCAGTCGAGGACTTGCATTGAAAACTACATCCCCATAAGTCATGAAATTGTGCATTTCCACCCTGATAATACTAAAATGTTATTAGAGTATTACTACCAACCTTCCTAACTGAAAATCAGCATCGATATTCATCAGCGCGTGAAATAATGAAAGCGCGCGCTTTTCGTTGCAAGGTTAATTATGGTTTATTATCTGTTTTATTACCGTAATTTGTTTTAATTCTATACAACCAATACAGATGAGGTACCAAAGAGAGAAGTGTGATGTATTGGGAGGAACGTATCTTTACTATATGAGATCTATTTCTATCATTCTATCTATCAGTTGAACACTATTGAACTGTATTATCCACTTTCTCAAATGAAACGAATAGTAGTATTGAATTATTGATAATTATAACACTCTCATTCTATGTCGTAACTATACATATTTGATAATTAGTCAAAATGAGTTTCTTTGATAAGATATCAAAGGCAGTTGAGTCGGTAACACCGACGATCAAGGAGTATACAGGCAAGGTAGCCGATATGGTTCAAAGGAATGTCAATAAGGTAGGAGGACAATCTGGAAAGCCTGATACTTCGCCTGGTCTTGTTCCTCCACCTACGACCCAGCCTCAGGAGACAGGATATCAGCAACCTAACCCTCAGCAGGCAGGATATCAGCAACCTGTCGCTCAACCGATAGGATATCAACAATCCGCTCTTCAGCAACCAGGATCCTCAGCATCTATTCCTCCTCTGCAATCTTATCAGGAACAGCAGTACCAGCCCCCTCCACATTCTCCTCAACAAGTTTCTCTTCAATCACCTTATTCCCCTCCTTCTCAACAGGCTCTTCAACAACTTCCCGCTAGCAGTATCCAGCAAGACTCTAATCAAGTTCCTTATCGACAAGAAGCTGTAACCAAAAACCCTATTCCTCAGTCCTCTATGTATCCTCGTTCTAGAGTTCCTCCACCACCACCTCCTCCTTCTCGCAGGTATTCACAACGTTCTCCAGCAGTAAGCGGTATTACTGACCATACTCAACAAGTTCAGTCGGTTCAAGAGACTCCTCAAACTTGTTCTAGTACTCCTCTGCCTCCACCCCAGAAGAAGTCTTCACTAATTCCTCCACCTCCACCTCCACCTCTTTCTCCATTATCGGTAGAGCCACAGTCACCTGAGGATCATCAAGTTGCAGAACAAGTACAGAGTCCTCCTGTTCAGTCGTGCTCAGTACAGAGCCCTCCTCCAATACCCCCAAAACCTATGGATACATCATCTTTACTTCAAGAAGACCACTCAGCAGACCAATCTAAGCTTTCTGTTCCTTATGGAAGTGGTATAATAACAGATGGAGAGATGCGCAGATCACTACTTGAATTGATAGAAAAGAAACTTCTGTGGAGAAAGAAGGCAGCTGAGGAAATGACTATCAGTGATGTAAGTTCTAGTGGGCACTATGATCATAGATGCAATCAGCAGAATGCTATCTGTTACGACTGGAGACTTATATGGAGAAACGATGTGTCTTGAATAGACAAAGACCATTCCTAGGAGGTGTTGTATAAGTATTCTTTGGCTATTAGGGTAGATTGATAATGCAAGCAATGGACCAGCTCCTGAAGCTTGGGAGATTGCTGTTCAGACGCCTCCACTATTTGAAAACCATATAATTGAGGTACCCGTACCCCATACTGATGATATGCATCCATGCTCCTCGTGTTTGGGAAGAGGAAACCAGCCTTGTGTGTACTGCAATGGATCAGCTCGAGATAAGTGTCCAAAATGTTATGGCTCAGGACTCTTCCGGACTGAAACCAAAACACATCTCTGTGTGCGCTGTAATGGAGCAGGAACAATCCCATGTACTAAGTGTCATTCCCGGGGTATCATTGAATGTCAGAGTTGCCAAGGAAGAGGCAACGTAGTTAGCTTTAAAATGGTAAACTTGTTTGTCTTTTGTAATCCATAGCTCGTTGTTACTTTCATCAACTATCAGGAATTTGAGGCTGTCAATTGTCTTGGATTATCAAAGGAATACTTAAAAGATGTAGAGGAGAACAGTACCGTATCGTAAGTTAGACGGAAGTAACTTACGACTAGGCAAGATATTCACCTTCGACAAATTAATGGTCTGGAGAATCCAGAAGTAATCAAAGCAGTTGAACAGTTATTGGGGAAAGCTGAAGAAAAGATTGGCTTACATACTGAAAGACTTATCCAGCAGCGTTGCACAATTTCCAAAATACCCATCGCAAGGGCAAAGGGCACTTGCGGAGAGAGTTTTTGTGACATCTGGGTTTTTGGTGTCAACAAGCACGCAGCTGCTCCTGACTATAACAAGGCATTCTCAAAGTGTTCCATCTTGTTATCTGTTTGTTGGACATGATTTCCGTAAAATGAAGGGATTTTGACGTTCTGCGGTGAACGTTTTGGGGACTTTTTCTGGCAAGAAAACACACTCTGTATCTTTGTAAATACAAGATGGAAAAGTCTGATGTTTTGTGGCAAGGGTAGGAAGAGTTGTTGAACATGAAATTAATTAATAGATGGTTGTTATCTACAGGTAAATCACAGACAGATTGGAAGAAGGTATGATTGTTCTAAATTATTATCATTTGATAGAGGTATTTTCAATTTTCCTCAAAACAACTGTCATATCACGATGATCCCAATTCTCCTCCTAAAGGTATATTTGAATACTCAAATAACACTTGTACCAATAGTAGACATTGATTTCATCTTCAGATATTTGTTGGCTTAAGGAGGGTGTCAATTACTGTAAACAACAATACCTTTTTTCAAGGTAATCAGATCATAAGAGAGAAGTAATCACTCATAGAGGGCAAGGATCAGGACCTGTGTTATCGTCCGGAGATTTGACTAACATGTTTATCTTGTTTACGAACACGACAATCCTTCAAATTGGATGTGCAGATACTCAGACTACCTCTTTACGTGAAGTTCTTCGATATAAGTTCCGAGCTTGTTCCGGTATGTGGAAATGATAGACTGTTACATTTTAGTGATTGCAGCAACAGAAATTTACCGTAAGAAGAACAAGTTCCAATGGACAAAGAATTTCATGGCAGTGTTAACATCTCGCGATATTCTTCTTTTAGAGAATGATAAGTACATTTAACAAATTCATTTTACTGTAGATTGGAGGTTATAGTATCAAGAATCTCGCCTATAGACCTCAACGATTCGGTCCAGCAGTCCGTAGGAACAGAATCTAATTACAAATATCTCCTTGAATTGAAGATTGGAGATAAACCTCTTCTTCTCAGTACAGGATCCACCCCTGAGAGTCAGCAGCGCTGCAACGAGCTCTATCATGTTCTTTTCTTCGTATTGAAGGGATGTCATCCTGTGTTACCACCACCTCCATCTATTGCCTGGTCTCTTCCCCTGCTTACTGCTTATAACAGTGGTTTATTCGTGAAGGGTATCTTTGAGCGAGAAGCAGTATACCAGGGAGTTCAAGAAGAGATTCGTCCTTGGGTGTGGAAGAATCTATGTGAATCCTTGTTGAAAGGAAGTGTGGTACTTTCGAAGGAGGATATTCAAACACTTGTGAGCGCTGTATCTTCGCTATCAGATTCTGTTGAAGAAGCTATCCTGGAGATAAGTTCTGAGAAATCGATTCGAGAAGGAATCCGTCTTTTGTGTCGATATGTGATTGCAACTCAGATATCCTTGATAAAGTAGCATTTATGATTACTTAACAGATACCCTTCGTTAAAGAACCTCCAACCATTGTGTATTCTTGCAGGATATCTTCTTCAGACACTACCGGAGGATATAGCAATAATTGTGTTCCAAGCATTTTCTCAGAAAATTCTTCCTATCTGGTTGAGTGATAATATATTTCAGGAAGTGGGTATTGTGATCCTGATATAATATAGATCGAAACAAATGTATTCCTAAATGTGTTTGACCAGTTACTACCAGATGTGATGCGTTGGGGACAGACTCATCAGATTGTGTGGAAGAGTGTCTTGAAGAAATGGATTACTTCAATGGCCACTATGATGTCGAAGCAAGTAAGTGAAAGGGAGAAGAGTTAGACATAGTCTGTGAATCGTATATGGAGTATTCTCTTCTTTGAAGGTTATGGCTCTTTATTCCCATTGATTTTGTCCATCATATCAAGCAATAAACATCTGTTGTTATCCTTACCATCTTCTACAGATTGTCAAAAGTAGTCCTTTTTTTCGCCATTCATTTCAAGATACTTGGAAATGGATTTTTTGCCAGCAGTAAGGAATGTAGGAGATATTACAAAGAACTTTCGAGTACTGATTGCTCCAAATCAGCCATCATCTCGCTTTTTTGATATTACTCATATTCGTAGTTTGCGAGTTCAGTTCTTGTACCAGTAAGGAAATTGAAGTGATATTCAGAGACGCCTATGTGAAGGAGTTACAGACGGTGAATCTCTCAACAAAGCGGAAGGCAGAATTGATCGAATCTCAGATGAATGATTGTGAGAAGTATCGAAATGCTTTGGACAACTATCTTCGTGATATTCATTCTCAGATTGACTCGATTCGAGGTATGGATCAATAGGTAGAGTGATAAGTAGAATCTGCCAAGAATGATCATGATATCCGAATTCAATTGCTTCGCTTACAACGTATTGAAGAGATGTTTACGGAGTGTCGTCCCCACTTTGTTATGCTCCAGAAGTATCTTCAACGGTACTTGTCACCTCTTCATCAACGATCCTTCATACTTCTAGATGCATTGGATTCCTTGACTACGATTAGTAACACTCCTTCTTGTATCCCTGAAGGGAACCAGATTGATGCACTACGACAGAATCTTGTAGAATTGACAGTGAATGTGTGTTTTGTGGGTCTTCGTGCGGATATTGTGACAGTTTTGATGGCTTCTCAAGTGTGCGTGTGGGATGTAATTAGTATAACATGGCAAGTGCTAGAGATGCGTTTGAGGTATGTAAATATGATGGATTTGAGTCTAGAAAGGTTCATAATGAGATGAGTTGGATGAATTCAGTTGAAATGACAGAGATGATCAATATGAAACAGGATTATATGTCCTTTATGTACGACAGTGCATTAAGGATTGCTCAAGTGTGTGGCTCGTCGATTCTTCGTTTTATCAACACTATTCACACGGATTTGTTTACTACTTTTGTGACAGATATTATCCATGAAATGAAAGAAGTGTATGAGGGATTACAACAGAAGTGGTCTTCTGTATCTGAGGAAGAGGATTTGAAGCAAGAGTTTGATAGACTGGTAAAGCAGACTGGGTTTACTATGTGATTGCGGTTGCTGGAGTGTTTGATGGAAAACAAGTAATAACTAAAAGAGAGACATTACATGTTGACAACCTTCTTAGTCTTAGGAGCACGTTTAACAGTTTTTTCTTCTCTTTTCTCCTCCTTCTCGTTTGTTTCCAAGGTATCCAGCGTCTCCATATAACTCTTCCTCGTCTCTTCTAACACAGAATAATCCCGTCCTGATTTCTTCATTTCTTCAATCTGCTTCTGCACTTTTTCTAGCTTCTTTTTGAGAATGCTCTTTACTTCCTCAGATGACTTAACAGCATTCATGGCAGTTGCAACCTTCTCTGAAGTATTTACGACACGGAACTTCCGGTTTGCTCCTTTCCATATATTCTCGTTAACAGCTTCTGCTTTCATCACCTCACAAACAAGACGACGACCAAACAGAATATAATTATTCATAGTATTTGCAACAATCTCAGCAACATCAGGAGTTTCGAACTCAATGAATGCATAGTGCTTAGAGGCACCACTCTTTTTATTTCTAGATAATCGCAAGTGCTTGATAGGTCCAAATTGAGTGAAAAACTTACGCATCTGAGGCTCTTCAAAGGCTGCAGGAAGATGGCCAAGATAAACAATAGACGTCTTCTTGTTATGTTTATCAGGTGCTGACGTAGCTTTTGACATATTGCAAACAGATAGATACACTGTAGTTTTAATAATCGGTGATGGCGCAAATCGAAGGACAATAATACAAGTTTCTTCTGGACTACCAAACTTCTAGGTTAGTAATTCCCGCGGAGAAATAGCAATTGTCTTTTCAGCTCATGAGCACTGTATCTGTGGTTATCACTGTTTTCTTGAGGATATAATGTCAGAATCTTATGTGGAAGGTATTTCCCATAGTGATAGACTTCGGGAAAATGCTGTAACTCTTCTTGACTCACAGACAACACAAATCGGAAATGTTGAATCCAATGGGGATAGCGGAAGTTACAAGGCAAGGTTACCACCTCTAGATCTCAATATGGATTTGAATTTGTCTTATTTGGAAGGAACAGGTCCAGCAGAAGATACTCTTGGTCCAAACGACCCTTATATCGACGATGATTTGCTTCAAGATGATATCTCGGGTAGTTATCCACATCAATTTCAGCAACCTCAAGGTGCTGATAATATTCGATCTATGTATAATAAAGGTGCATTTGGCGCATTCCGGAGGGCCAATCCAGACGGAACACCCTATTTGGAGGGTGGTTCGTTTTCTAACTTTTCGAATAGTGGTTCCTTTGATTTTCCTTCGAGTTATCCCGAGAGCCACTCTGTACCACGTTCCATGGGAAGTCCTCATACTGCTGGTGGTATTCTTCCTGATGATGTTGAAGATGATGGTTTGTTTATTGAATCGATGCCGGGTATTGCAAACGAAAATTTTGTGAATCGAATATATGGAAAGACGGCAGTGGGAGAAACACTTCGTGATCCTCTCTCATCTTCTCGGAACCACTCTCCTCGTCCTTTTGATATTCAACCTCGCCGTAGTAGTTATGTGCATGAAGACCGTTTAACACCAGACATGCATCATGGTATACCTTCCCAATCTTACAACTCCCTATCAGTATTCCGTGATGGTGGTATTGGTATTGGTGGCAGGAGTTATTCTCGAGCAAATACCTCTAACACGTTAGGCGAAGAGGAGGGATGGACTCGTTCTCATTCTTTATCTCGGAATATGGATACTTTGGGATACACCCGTCCTCAATATTCCTCTCGTGGAAGCTATTCTAGTCTCCGATCAGGTTCCTTAACACGAGCACCTCCTGGGTTGGATATGGGGATAAATGAGTATAATGATAGTTATAATGTGCGAGATATGGGTTATTCAGGAAGGCTCTCTCCTCATCGTGTTGCATCTATGGAACGTCTTCCTAATGATATCGTGAATTCTCGTGATTTGTACTCGGGTCGTGGCATGCCTCAGAACCGTTCTTATATCGATTCTTTGGGTGTGTTGGATGACTCTGAAATGCCCATGTCACGTGCAAAGAGTATGATGTATCTAGGAGATGGTGATTTTGAATATCCCTCCTATCCATCCCTCACAGGTGATGAATTGCACAAGTCTCGTCAAGGGAGTGTGAGTGAGATCTCAAGCACACTCAGACGCTCGATTCCCTCCGAAACTACGAAGCAAGAGAAGGAAGGACAAGCTACTTCCTTGCCTTCTGCCGAGAAGGAATCTGAACATCGGCAGTCTTCTCCAGTTCCTGAATGGCGTCAGCACACTTCTCTGTCACCATCTTCTCACGAGGTTAGTCATACACCAGAACGTAGTCTCGCATCTACTTCACCTCGTCCGCCTCATGAGACAAGCCGTTCTTCGGAGCGTCGTGCATCCACATCACCTCATCCTGACGAAGATACGGAGAAAAGGACGCATGGAAAGTATCGCTTTCCTTGTCGGGACTTTGAGAAAGGTGTTTGCTCACGTGGAGCTGCTTGCAAATTCTATCATGATCCAGCAAAAGGTAGGAATAGAGAGGTGATTTCATGATTAGCGGTTACCACCCCTGATGTCTCATTTCTATGTTTGAATGATGTGTAGAAGATACCTATTTGTCGTGACTTTACGAAAGGTAAGTGTACAAGAGACAATTGTCGATTTCGTCATCCAGGAACGTAGAGATCTGTAAAATGAATATGATAAATAGTCATAAGGATAATGTATTGATAGGTAATGAAGAACCATCCTCACCTGAAGAGTTGGACATGATCATGAAACAGTATAGTTCTACTATTAAGCCGCGCATACACTAATCTTTGTCTTTTTCTTTAGACGACTAGATATTGCTCTTGCTATTTGTTTGTTCATAATCCTCTCATTGGTACTTAGTTCATGGGGTTCCAAGGTACTGTATTTAATGTACTTCTTAAGAGATGTAGACCATGTTGACGGTACTCCTTGTTCTGGGTATTGTCTTGGTAGGTTTCTTTTTATCGGATTGGTATCCTAATCGGTAGTTCTAACACAGCATGAGTATCTTTTGCGAGGTCTCGAGAATCTGGGCAACACTTGTTACCTTAATAGTTCTTTACAGCTATTGGCTTCTTCAAAACCTTTTTTAGAGTGTCTCTGTTCTTGTAAATACTGTATTGATCAAGATGAGGAAGGATGTCTTCGGCAGTCGTGCGGTTTTACTCTTTCTCTCATTGATGTGATTGAAAGTACCACCGTGTTTATGGAAACAATCCTTTCTAGGTATCACCTTCAAACCAAGCATCATGTCATTTAGTATTCATTCGTTTTATTTCACCTTTACCGAGCTGAATAAATCATTTGATGATAATGACCAACATGTAGGGAAGAGATGGAAAGCTTAGTTCTAGGACGCACTCGAAGCAATCCAAAGTATCATGGAGTTGCTTGAGAAGGATATTGATCGCATCAATGAACGTAGACAACATCAGTGGTCATTTTTAAGTTCTGTTCAGCAAATTGTTACTAATACTAAGCAAAGCAACACTTGTAGGGATAACTTAGATGGTTGATTCTAGTCATTCCTATCTCTATTCCTACTTCAGGGCTTCTGTCAAGTCTTATTATTTGTTCTCGTTGTGGTTCGAGGCGTCAAATCAATAGCACTCCTTTTTTCTCTCTTTCCATTCCCATTGTTGATACCCCTTGGTGGCGTGTCGATCCTGCTTGTCGTCAGTGTTATAAGAATCTTTTTAAGCAATTTGATATTGCTGCTTCCTGCTCAAATCCTGTTCATCCTACGCTTCTCGACTGTCTGCGCGAGTTTACTGCTTACGATGAAGTAGAAGGCGTAGCTTGCAAAGGGTATCCTCCGGCTTTCTTTATTAACATAGATGTGGATTGTTGAATGCTCTTTTGA
Organism: Blastocystis sp. subtype 8; assembly: GCA_027406425.1. Taxonomy (NCBI): domain Eukaryota; class Bigyra; order Opalinata; family Blastocystidae; genus Blastocystis; species Blastocystis sp. subtype 8. Next base: position 21,376 of record JANPWN010000039.1, read on the forward strand.
CTCAGGACAATCAAGAGAAACAAGAACATTTAATTCAATCTCTCCACAGAGTACGGTCTTCTCATGATCTTGAAGAAGATGTCACCACTGAAGTTAAAGAAGGACGAGGAACAATTCAAAAGTATGAGTTAATTGGTCGACCTCCTAGAACTCTTCTTCTTCATCTTCAAAGAAAGGTCTCATCGTATGATAGTTGGTTATTGAATCACGTATAGAGGATATAGTCCCTTCTATTCAAAGCGAAACCAGTTGGTAGAGTTTCCCATCCAGTTTGATCTACGTGAATACTGCCTTTTTTCTCAAGTTGGAGTTCCTAATTATGCTTATTTCTAGTCTGTCCCTTCTTCTCATGCTCGGACTCTTCTGGAAGATCCAATAACACAAAGAGAGGAGAGACATTTGAAACGTGTTTCTTCTTGGAAAGAAGCTGTTCAAGGAGAGTTATCGGAGGAGACAATTCAATCCTTTGAAAAGTACTTCACGAAGGGTGAGGAGTATTATACCTCGAGAAGTCGAAGTGGTAGTATAGATAGCTGTGGAAGCAGTTACGAAGATGTGTATGAAATTAAAGATGAAAATGCTCTTTCTTTTAGTGATGAGGAGGTGGATCAACCAATTCAGAGAAGTGTATTTCAAGATCATCTTTCGTATCACCCCTATGTGAATGAGAAACCATTTCGTGGAGGAGGTACTCCTCTGATCTATAATCTTACAGCTGTAATTCATCATTTGGGAAGTGGGATAGGAGGTCATTATGTATGCTACCGAAGGATACGAAGGGAAAAGGAGGACAAATGGTATCTAATGAATGATCAGATCGTTAAGGAAGTAACCTGGAGTGATGTAAATACAAACAATATATATATGGTACAATATGAGTTGGAATAAGGCAATTACAATGTGTTTTAGAACAAACAGAAAATGAACACCTAAACAACTATTATAATCTTGAACAAAAACCCTCACTACCACAACGATAAAGAGGCTCAACAACAAGAAAAACAATATCTGCACTACAGTAAGAGAAAACTGATGAAGCAGGATCTCTGTCGCAAGTGCACAGTTGAAGAAGTCTCTTAAAACACCAAATTACCCTAACACTTCCTTATTGTAACAAAATGTGTGGCTGAAAACTAGAATCGAGAACCACGGGAATCAGTCCTGTCCAGTTTACTAAATCCTATTTCTAGCTAATTAATTCATAAACAGATATCGAACAAATAATACAATAGGAAAATATAACTACAATCAGACGTCATCATTGGGAGCAAGATACACAACTAGATTAAGAATACATTAAGAGTATGTACCATTATTACCGCGAATAAAACAATCATTGTAACGACTCTTGAATTCGCCATTCTCATATTCCTCTGCCTGCTCCAAAACGACATTCATATATCCATCCAGACAATTTAGAACTCCTAGAAATCATTGAAACATCTTATTTCTCACCCTTGAAGACAATTCCCGAGTACAACTTGACAATTACAGGTCGTCCATATATGTATTTTACGAAATCACTTGGGGATTTCTTCTCAGTAGCCATGTGGTTTGAACAGAATGGTAACACCCCGAGTGAAGAATATAGCCTTATCTAGGACATGTTTGGAAATGTTATTGGTGGCCTGCTGGTCTAGTGGTATGATTCTCGCTTAGGGTGCGAGAGGTCACGGGTTCGATTCCCGTGTAGGCCCTTTTTTGGTTTAGTTCTATTGATCTTTTCGTTTTTCTTTAGTTTGAATGGATCCAAGTCAGAAGTGGGATGACGAGTATGATTTCATAATGTTTAGTGTTTCACAGAGATCGCAGCTTAAGTGTTCTCTGTGCCAAATGATGGTTGATGAAGATAAAACTGAGTCTCATATTGCTATTTGTCCAGGAAAATCAGGTCCTGTAGGCTGTTTTTTGTTTCGTATTACCTGCTAGGAGGATATTCCTCAGTTTTTAAATGTTCCTGGTGTCAGTGATACGAATGAAATGGATAAACCTACATATAGTTCCATGAGTATCAATATCGTTATGTCGGTGTGATTTATAGCTGTGAAAAATTCTGATGAACGTTCCGAAAGGCTACGACAAATGAGATTGGAAAATGAGGAGAACAAGAAACGTGATCGTGAGGAGAGAGAGAAACGGCATCAAGAAGAAGAAGAACGTCTTCAGAAGTTAGCTGAGGAAGCAAACGCAGAAGCTGAAAGACTGTTTGCTTCTCAAGATATGAAGGAGAAAGAGAAGGAGCAATCTGCAGTGAAAGTGAGAAGGCTGATACCGAAAAAGAAGGATACAGTAGATCGTGAGCGTGTGAAGATCGATGAAGAAATGCAGAGACAGGAAGAATTAGAACACATCGAATCACTTTTTGCTGCTCGTGCAGAGAAGTTACGGAAGGAGGAAGAAGAACGTGAGCGAGTTGAAGCTGAGAAACGAAGAGTTGAAGAAGAGGAGAGATTGAAACGAGAGGAAGAGGAACGTAAACGACTTGAAGAAGAGGAGAGACTGAGACGAGAAGAGGAAGAGCGGCTCACAGCCGAGAAGACACGACAGGAAGAGGAGGAAGCCCGACTTGCTGCAGAGAATGCTCGTAGTAAGGAATGATTGAAAGGTTTGACTACTAGTTAATGAAATAAGAAATGCATTGTTAAAGGGAATTGACTGTATGAAATTTTGTCGTAGAGGCAAGCCTCACAAATCTGTGCTTTATGTTGTTGATGAGATGGTTGTTTTTATGTGGACTTATGATATCTAGATCCAGTGGAAACGAAAGTGGTTTCATTTCAGTAAGGGTAAGATTCCAGTGGCCACTATTACTGATGTTACTGCTGGTGACGGAACTGTCACGATTAAAGCAGATCGAGAGTTGACTGTAACAGTTACCAATCCTGAGGATATTGCTATGACACTACTAAGAATGAAAGAGGAGTCATTGAAGAAGATTGCAACAGAGGAGGTTAACAAAGTTGAAGTAACCACTGAGGAGTCTGTTGAAGAGGTGAAGCCTGAAGGAGAGCCTATTGAAGAAGTGAAGCCTGAGGGAGAACCTGTAGTTGAAGAAGTGAAACCTGAGGAAGAACCTGTGGTTGAAGAAGTGAAGCCTGAAGGAGAACCTGTGGTTGAAGAGGTAAAGCCTGAGGGAGAGCCTGTGGTTGAAGAAGTGAAGCCTGAAGGAGAACCTGTAGTTGAAGAAGTGAAATATGAAGAACCTGTAATTGAAGAGAAAAAGGAGGAATCTACTATTAAAGAAATAAAAGAGAAGCCTGTTGAAGAAGTGAAACCTGAAGAGGTGAAGCCAACGGAACCGAAGCCTGAGAAACATGTTGTTACAGTTGTTTAACTCTAATTTCTAATTCGTCTATTCCCGTGGAGTCTGAATTGATCTTTAATATGAAGTTGCATTATCCTGTTTCTTCATTCTAATACTTAAAGGATCCATCAAGGATTCTTTTCACATATAAACACCAGATATAGGAAGGTTAATCCAGATGAGGCCAAGATTAAAGTATCCAAAGCTGAAAACTTCAAGAATGGAGATCCTAAACCAATGAAAGTTAAATAGAAAAACTGAAGTGGATTTATGTATACTCGAAATAACATCTACATCCTATGGAAGATGCCGCTTCCATAATACTGATAAATCAATTTTCGACAGACATATTCCACTTTCTAAAACCTGATGTTCCTTGATGTTCGAAAACAGTAGTACTCAAGAAATTTCCAGAAAATTCTTGGTCATCTGAAGCCCTACTGAGGATGAAGAGTAGCTTTATTTTCACATTTTCTTTCAATTCGATTCAAATTAATGCAAACGGTATATCAAGACTGGACTCCTGTATCTTGGAACAAGTCTCACAATAAGTCAACTGTTCCTGTGGAGAAGAGAGTGAATATAGCACGTCGACTCAACACTCCGATTGTTACTACGATGAAATATGATGCTGGAAAGAACCGAAGTGATATTGGAGCGGCATATACTTATCTACATAAAGTGGAGGATGAGGAAGAAGTGTTTTCTGTCCCCAAAGTTGGGGTTTCTTTCCGTCTTCGTCTTCAAAAAGCACGACAAAGCAAGAATCTGACTCAAAAGGAGTTGGCATCTGTAGGTTTTGTTTGTGATTTGATTACGCTTAGAAGCTGAATGTAAAGGCCTCTATTATCCAGGACTATGAATCTGGAAAGGTGGTTCCCAATAATGCTCTCATCAGTAAAATGGAACGCATTCTGGGAACAAAGCTGAGGGACAGAAAGAACTAAGATGTAATCTACTGTACTATTCAGATTGATTGTTGCAAAAAGTAAATCACCATACTAAAGATACGAGACGCCCAACTAATTTAGCTTCACGTGGGAACAAGGAGTTCAGTAACCCTAATAAGGTGAATCCGTACTCTAGAAGTTAAGTTGCATGTTGAATAAATACGCTGTCCAACTATAGTTAGTACAATCCATATAAAAATGAATATGATACAAGTACTCAAGAATCGACCAATATCTTGAGGGTTCCATTTGGATTCTTTTAATGGATCAATTTTCATTGTATCCGGGTTCTTTTCTTCTTTCTCAGGAATCGCAGTGTCATTTTCACTTTTCATTTCAGGATTTGTTTTTCTAGATGGATTGCTCTCAGATTTTTGCTTAGATACACCATATCTAAAAACAATGGGAAAGAAAACAAATACAGTGATAGAATATATAACAAAAACAAGCCTGTTGCAATTCCTGCAACGTAAAATGGAACAGACGACTTCAGTACCTTGATTCCATAAACAATATTATCCTATAGAGGATGAGATGCAAACAATATGTAACATTCAACTCGGCTGATATCATTGAACTCCGAACAAGAGATATCAACAAGATAGTCGTTTCAACAACGAAATGACCTCGATTTTGGTCATATATCCAAAGTCTTTTGTCGTGAATCAAATTGTAGAATAGATTTGTGTAATGGAACTTCTGAGATGGAGTGGGGAATGTGATGGAGCTTCCCTTTCCATTGAACTTGATGTGGAAGATTTGCATCCAGTTGGATACAAGTTCATTAATGGAGAACGGTACCCAATTCTTCTAGTATATTTTTGATATCATTGTTTACACTAGGGTGGTAAAGAGTATTCTTTTATTGGTACTGCGTCCATTCACTCCAAAGACAAGAATGGATATCGATTGGATGATGCACAAGTCAGGGTTGAAAATCTCATGACAAGTACTTTGGAAAGTGAACGCAGTATTGAAACACCTATTAGTGTAGTAAGTTGTCCTCTTGAGTATGAAACAGTTGTGTATGGAATCACCGTATTACTTGTGATTGAGATCGATTATAGGATCTTCCTTTTCATCTGGACTGTATCAAAACTCCCTTTGATTCTTATGATGGAATCCTCACTTCTATGGCATACCGACTTGTTTTCCAGCATATTACACATAATGGATCCGTTGCAGAACTTCAAATTCCATTTTATGTTCATCTTCCAATGCCTGTACTCGTCTTTGTAGTCTATTACCTAGATTCCACCAGTGATAATAGGTTTAACAGAAATACTTAGTCTATTTGACTTACTCCAATTTGAAATCCATCTAGATCGTACGGTATTTGCAGTTAATGACATCGTTACTGGTTGGATTAGCATTATATCGGCCAAACGCTCGTTACTAGGAATGACCCTCCGTCTTCGAATGACTGAAAGTACTACACTTGAGAGTAAAATATCAAGTCATTTTATAACTAGATCGAGATGGTCGGAAAGAACTTATTCAACAGTCCACACTCCTAGATCCTATTGAAGTAGTTGATACTATCTATCAAGTTACACCTACATTCCAGAGGGATTGGACAGGAGTTAATGAAGTTTCATTTTCTGCAAAAGACGAGGTTGTTGAAGAGAGTGTTGAAAGGATTCCATTTCGCATGTTCATTCGAGAAGAAGATGGAGTCTGTCCTTGTTTCAGTCAGATGCATAATCGATTGTCAGTTGATGTAGTGTTATGTAGTGTCTGTGATATAGTGGCAACTTGTAATCAGTGTACAAGATAAGGGTGGTTCCGAGTATGTTCAATATGTAGATATTGAGATTGTACGTGGAGATATTATATGTATAAATTACTTTGTTTGTTATCCAGTGAATTCCATAAATCTTACTGATTTTTGTTATTCTACTATTCCTATCCGTTCACAATAATCTCCAAGTCGATCGAGCGACAAATGAGTTCAAAGGTAATTATTACTCTTCTCTTTTCACATGAATAGGCTGTAGTGGAGAGATTTCCCAGACTACTAAAATCAGCTGCTTCTCTTGGAACTGAATGCTTAGGTCGGCGATTCATTTCTACTGATGCCGCAGAAAGTTTAGAAGAGGTTGCAAAGGCTGCTGCAGGAGCAGCATCTGCAAAACCCACAAATAATGGTAATTCTACAACTCAAACGACGCCTTCAAGTGATAAAAAAGGTGGAAGACGAGGAAACAGATATTCGAAGGCTGCAAACGTAGCTACGAAGAATAACACTGTTGCTGCAGCTACTGTTGCTGAGAGCCAGGACAATAGAAAGAGGGAATCTAGTAATATCAAGCGAGTAACTACTCGACTCGTTGATAATCATCCTCTCACGGAGGAAGATCGGGACCCCCATTATTATCTTAGTCATCTTACAGAAGATCAATTGGACCCAGATATTCCAGTATTTGAGGAGGAACGAAAAGAGTTCCCTGATTTGTATTCGGAGACTCGAGAAGTTGTTACTACAGATATTTATGGTCATAAGCTTATTAAAAGAGAGCATATTCCAAGCAAGAGAGAGCAGGATATGAACAATCTTGGTTTTGTGTTTCGTACTGATGATATGTATGGTGTAAATTTTCTTACTCCTCCAGTGATTGGAAATGCACCTAGTGTCTCTGATAATGGCGTTGAAGGCACTCGTTCTCGAGAGGATCAGGAGGATCGAGGTACTTTCGAAGCTCTTGAGCGTGATGGGGATCTTTTGGAGGGAACTCCTCTAAAGCCAGGAACCGATAAGCAAATGAAGCTTGACTACGAAAGCCATGTTCGCCATACCCTTGCCATATCATCGCGTCGTCAACGTCGCCAACTGGAGCTTGGATATGATCATCGTGATACTAGCAATAGTCAGCCATGGGTGAATACTCACCGTATTGAGGCAATCGATGCCCGTCTCCGGGACCTGCACGAACAGCGAGATAGTGGTATATTAGAGTATCCACTCGAACAGGATGCGGCAATGGAAGCTCAACGTATCCGTGCAGAAGAGAAAGAGGCTATTGATACTATTCGTAAGGCAATAGGAGTCAAGGGAGATGAACCTTTGGGTGATTCATATTTATTTCAGCAAGATGATAAGAAGCCTGATGTCCAAACACGTGGTCGATACGTGAATCGTCGCTTAGTCCATAAGCCCGTGGTGATCCAGCCTACTAAGAACGATCCTGAACTTGACACAATGGATGTGTATTCTATTCCTGTGGAGAAACTTTATCAAGCACGCCGTCAAGAGCTGGAGCGGATTCGAGCCACTAATTATGAAGATTTTGATCTTTCGTATCTCCTTCAACAGAGTGGCAAACAAATGGACCGACGAGATGGAGCTCGTTCTCTTTATGAGAAGCGTCATGGTCGCAGTGAGAAGAATCGTCTTCCTACAGAGGAAGAGAAGGAGAATCCTATTCTGGGTGCGAAATACTTACCGAAATATCTGACTGCAGAGGAGAAGGCAGAATTGGGACAGAAGCTTGTAGCATATGAAAAGTACAGTAATCTGAACCCAGATGATGCTATGCGATTATATGCTCCCTATCTTCAAATACTTACTCCTGAAATGGTAGAAGCTGAGAAGAAAATGAAGGAGGAACAGAACCAAGAAAAGGAAGATCCGTCTTCAAATAGCACGCTCTTTGAGAAGCCAGCTGATTACAATCCTCCATCAACAGAGGAATCTGCTGAGAACGCATCGGAAAGTAATGTCTCTGACATATATGTGGATCCTGGAATGGATCAAATTCAACGTGATCCAAATAAACCGCTTCAAGATTATGAAGTGGGTCTGAATGAGAATGGAGATCTGATGTTGGCTTGGCGTAAGAACCGACCAACTCCTCCTGATTATCTCAAGGATAAAGACATGTTCATGAAGGGAGTGGAGAATGTATATAAAACAACGAAACTCTCTGAAGAAGAAGAGAAGGAAGCACGCGATATGAAGATGGAAAAGGAGGATATTGAGGAGATGAGACGCAATGTCGGCCTACCGGATGATTTGTCTGAGAAAACCTTCTATAAGCGTTATCTCCGTGGTCTGCGTCGTTCAAAGGATGATGGTAGTCTCGTGTCAGAGGTGATGACTGGATACTCTTTGGATCGTTCTGATGAAATGCTAAAAGTTCTTGGTTTGGATACGGAAGATGGTGTTGAAGAGTATTTGATGGATACATTCAAGTCACATCAGACGTCTGATGACCTCTTGATGCCACCTGAACAGAGAGATGCGATTAAGGTGTTACAGAAGGCTTCGAAAGCGATCAAGGAAGCAAAAGAGATGATTGCCAAGAAGAAGGAAGAGGAGGCGGCGGGAAGTGGGACGGAAGGAAAGGAAGGTGAAGCTAGTTCTGCTACTGAGACTGAGAAGAAGGAAGGTGAAGCTCCTGTTGAGGGAAAGAAGGAAAGTGAAGCTCCTGTTGAGGGAAAAGAAGGTGAAACTCCCATGGAGGGAAAGAAGGAGGCTGAAACTCCTACTGTGGAGGAAGCAAAGGAAGGTGAAGTTCCTAGTGCTAAAGATGCTACGGAAGCAGCCGAAGAAAAGACAGAGGAGACAGAATCATCTACAGAAGAGGATATTGAACATAATCCTTATGAAGGTATGTCTCTTTCAGAAGCGTATGAGCGTCTACACGACCGATTTGATGCTGCAAGGGAAGAAGCCAATAAAATGGTACCTACCAAAGCGAATAGTGTGATTGGCTCTGGACACATCGTAGATGCACTGGAGTATTCAGATCAAGTTTATGTCCATGAGAAGGATCGTGAGTTAATCTTCCGTATGTACAAGCAAGGCATTCATCCGAAGGAAATCTCAAAGACCTTTGGTTTCCATGAGAGTCGTATATATGCTATTCTGCGTCTAATGAAGGCTCGTGAAGCTTATAAGAAGGAGGGCACATATTCTGATAAAGTGGTAAAAACCTTTGAAGAGAATGAGAATGTGTTTGCCTATGATTATCGTGATATGCCTCCTGCAGAGTACAAGAATGTTGACAGAAGGCGTGAGGCAAAGATTCCTTCTGCGATTCCTCGTTTTGTGTTTTTAGAAGAGGGAGATGAAGAAGCGAAAGTGATGCGTGAGATCGATCAGTTGATTCGAAGAAGACGTCAAGAAGAGTCTCCAACTTTGGAACGAAGAGGATTGCCTGTGGGACACAGTAGGAAAATGATGAAATGTTAATGGGTAGATGGATTGCCGGCTGGACTACCAAAACACACTTACAAGATGGCAATTTTGGATATCAGTAAGGGAGCAAAGGGGGAACTGCTAATAAGTGATCATGATGGCAAATTGCGTCCAGCAACGGAAGAAGAGAAGTTGCATCGCAGCTGGAACCGTCACAATATGCGTCGCAACGAGTACTTATTGAAAATGGGTTTATAGGGTGTTTATTACATCAAGTCTCTAAGAAACACAAAAGAATTCTCTCCAATATACTATTCATCGGCCTTATTCCTCAACAGTTTTAGTCTGAAGTCCGTGGAAGTGAGGAACATCAACAACCTGAACAAGAGTGTAGAACTAGAAAATAACTATGGCACAATATTTCCTACAGTCTTCTCATCTTCACCTTCACCGTCAACCTTGCGAGCAAGACGCACACGAATACGACGAGGAATGTTACGAATACCCTTGTTCCAGACATACTGGTTGACAGTAGTATCGATTACAACCTTTTCAGTATTCATAGCCTTCTGGGCGAACTTGCGAATCACGTCCATGGCACGAGGAGCCTTTCTCTTGAAAGCACTAGATGACATTAGTTTCACACACATCAATAAATCAAAATATAACAATAAACTACTCATGTTATGGCACAATCACGTACACCTTGTGGCAAGCTTTGTGGAGGTTAATCGTGTAGTCACGAGTAACAGGAACCATTTCCCTCTTCTCAGTACTCATTATTCTGGAATATATGGAGAGTTTATTGATTCCCAAAGAAAGAACAGTGGAACCCCTGGGTTCCATAAATGAGGGAATGAATTAGAGAAATTGTTTTTTTGGAGCATATATTATTTTCTCTTTGACTACTGCAAATGAATTGATTTGATACATCAGCGTGAATTATATAGAACATGATTTCCAACAACAAAAATAGACAACATTACATGATACATTAAAACTGCAACAAGTCTTCTTCGTCTTCATCAACAACAGGTACTGGAGCCGTTTTGTTGTACTGTCGTTCAAATTCATCTGGATCGATATCAAAATCACAGCCACCGCAATTCTGAAGGAAAGACACTGCACCACTGAGATTTGTTAAGCAATATCCTCCTTCAGACAACAACTCGTCGGGATGTCGGAAACGAGAAATGAACTCAACGGTTGATGGGAGTTTAGGAATACCAGATTTGAGAACAACATAAATGAAAGCGGGAAGGAAATCATCTGCTCCAGCATCATTCTTTTTTCCACTCTGAAGAAGTGCTCCAAGTGTTCGACACGCATCAATAATACACTCCAACTAATTATTAAACAAAGATAAATGAATCGACCTTCTCAGCAGGAGACACAACAGAACTAATCTCCTGTAATTGTTCCGATACTTGCTGTAATACTTCTGGATGTTGCTTGCAAATATCGGACACGTCCAGATTATCCACTGTAAGGAACTGCAGATAGGAAAGCTTTTCACCCAGATCGTCATCATCCTTCTTCAACTCCATTCGAACTGCTCCTAAGGTGTATCCACGTAACTCCTCGATTAAGAGCTTTTCCACACAGTCTCGTGTGTCTAGATGAAAATGAGTCAAACTCCCCTACTTCGCATGCCTTCCTCATTTACACCACGCCATGCTTTATGTTTGTGAATTTCAGTCATCAAAGCATCTGTGAAGCTATGAATGCGATCTTCGATTGGTTGAGAAGTTACTTTCTTCTGTGTATCTGGTGAAATGGGACCAGGCGTAATCGGAGTAATATGGGGAATACTCGAATCTCCCTCTCGACTACACATCACGGATATACAATAAAAATACGGAGAATGCAAAGGAGTTTCAACATAGTCAGGTGATAACAAATCACTATACATTCGACGAGTCTCCTCACAGAAATTGCTGACGGCATCACGAAGGTACTTAGCATCATTGCGACCAAAGCGTTTATTGAAATCTCTCTGACGTTCTCCCCATTTCCCTTGAGGGACTCTGTCTTCTTGTTGCTTCACAAATTGACCAAACTAGTTATTAAAAATGTAGATTAGTAGTACGAAACCTGAAAGGTTGGTTTGAAGCATATTTTGGTGAGAAGTTGAATCTTCGGATGGAGTAGGTGAGGAAGGAACAGGAGTTGTGGGGGTAAATAAATCAGGACGACCTTTAACTATTCGATCTGTAAACAGTGCCTTAATACTTCGTTCCTCCTCTGTCTCCACATGCTCCGTTCGGGAGGACTTCCTCGCACGCTCTTGTACTTTGCGAATTGCACTAGCCATTGTTTGTAGTGACTTCTTCAACACAACAGTCCCCTAAGAATTAGACACAGGTTCACATATCAGCCTACTGATTCCTTCTTTGGTTCTTCCTCTTTTGGTTCAAGTACCACTTCTGCAAGTTCTGCAGATCCAGGAAACAACGGCGGTCGATATCCCACTTCAGCAGGTCTCTGCTCCGAATAAGGTACTGGAGGTTGATATCCACTATAGATTAAAAGATAGGAACTATCGAATACACTGTTGGAGGTACATAACCTGTTACCCCAGAGGAGGCAGCTGGTTGCTGGTAAATTGGTGTTCCACCATATATAGACTGATTACGATAGATAGCATCCGAATCGTAGTATGTAGGTTCCTCAATCGTGTTCTGCTTCTTTCTATTGATGAGCAACAGTCATAGAAATAGAATAGTACCTCTTGAACATTGGATTAATGCAGATAGCAATCGAATGATCGAGAATGTTTCAGACGGGAAACCGCGGTTTTTCGTCATGATGGGCAACGACTTGTCAATATTATTATGAACAAATATGTCCAATTAAACGAATAAATGAAACGTATAATCCTTAAAAAGAATTTCTGTTAAAGCGACTTCCATTTCCACTTCGATTACCGCCATAACTACGATTATCTCGTTTATCTCGACTACCCCAGTTACCTCCATAGCTACCTTGTCCTCCACGACCGTTTCTACCTCCGTGCATATCACGACCTCCACGTCCACTAGGCGCTTCTCTACAAATCATGGGCTCAAATGGGCCAAACAGTTCGCGCTCCTTCAACTCAGGAAGCTCTGTACAAATGGAGAACTGAGAACGATTGCCATGCTCTTTCATATAGTCCTCAAACAGAGGCAGGTATTTGTCCTCCACATCAAATACCGCTCCTTTCTCATCCTTCGTCATAGTAATGCCTTTGATGGTACTGACAGCATCCTCAGGGAAATAACGACGTAATGCTCCCCATACATAAGAGACTGTTCGGAATGTATTAAAAGAGGAATACTGGAGTGTAGTGTAACCTAGGATCAAAAGAAGAATCAAGACATACCATCGTGAGATGTCAGGATTGACCGAGAACTAATCTTGCCTGTAACCCCTACAGCAAGACATAAGCAACGAGCAACGACAGTGGTCACATCTTCATCACGGTCCACACACTGTTCAGCCAAACCACGCATCTTCTCGAGAAGCACTGGATCGATGTGATCCATCTCTTGTACCAGACGTTCGGCTTTCGCCTTCAGCAGATCTGTTGGCTGAGGAGCACCAATACGAGTGAAGGTGTTTCCTACAGCCTTTTCAATCACTTTTACAGTTGCCTCCTGCGGTAGTCCAGTAGTGAGAGTGATGCAGACACCCTTCTTGCCAGCACGTCCTGTACGGCCACTACGATGAATGTAGGTCTCCACATCAGCACGTCCAGACTTCACTGAAGGTGGTTCACGGTTGATAACAAGCGTGATCTAGTGATGAATGATAAGATGAATTCCAACTCCTTGGATATCAAGACCTCGCGCTGCTACATCTGTTGCAACCAGACAACGGAACTTACCATCCTTGAAGTCCTTCAAAGTCTGCTCACGTGTTTTCTGCGGGATATCTCCATGTAACACTCCTGCCTACATATGAACCCTGTCTATAAGTCGGACAATCCCTCGAAGACACTCTTCTCCTGCTAACTCATTACAGCTCTTCTTCATATCACAGAACACAATAGCCCGTCCATCAACTCCACAATACACTTCAATTAAGTCAGCAATTACCTTGGCACGTAACTCCCAGGGACAACGCAGTATCAAATGCTGAACATCAGATGAAGCCTTCTCCTTCGCTGAAACCAAGTCTACCGTAACACGATCTGGATGCATATATTTGGTCATCACCTCGCGGACCCATGAAGGGATTGTCGCACTGAACAATAAAACTTGAATACGGTCAGGGACAATACGAGGTCCAGTCACCTCACCTCCACTCTTAATAGCAAAATCAACCACCTTCTCAACATCTTCACTGAAACCCATATCCAACATCCGATCCGCTTCATCCAGAATAAACCATTTCAACTCATTCAACTGGAGATTACCTCTTTCCAAGTGATCCAGCACTCTTCCAGGTGTACCAACCACAAATTCTACACCACGACGAAGAGCACTTTCCTGAGGTTCATAAGGAGCACCACCAAATCTAGAGGTGAACAGCGAGAATAAAAAACATACAGACACACAGAACGGAGATGTGGGGCAACCATATGAATCTGCTCATCAATCTGTTGAGCTAGCTCTCTTGTTGGTGACAGAACCAATGTAAGAGGAGCACGCGATCGTCTTGGAGGTGTTAAACCAAGCTTGTAGATCTTCTCAACTATGGGAAGAGCAAAAGCCAGAGTCTTTCCTTGGCCTGTAGGAGCACGCCCAATAAGGTCTTTGCCATCATAAACAGAATCAAAAGTAAGAGCTTGAATTGGGAACAACTCAGTAATACCCTTTGAATTCAAAATGCCAATTGTCTCAGGAGAAATACGGTAACGATTCATGGAATAGATGGACTCCTCCTCCGCTGCATCCATAGAACGAGTGCGAATTCGCTTAGTAGGAGGCTCTTCAGTAGGTACATCTCCAGCAACAACCCTAGAGGAAGAAAATTGTGAAGACGGAAGGTTTGTTTCCAAAGACGACTCCATATAAGTCGATTCAACTTGTCTCTCTGTTTTATCGCCTCTGTCATTCGTATTGCTCTTTGTCTCCCTCTTTTCCCCTAATACCATGATCCACCAGTCATTTTCACTCTACCTCGTTCCATTCTCTCTCCTCTCGATCGTTTATAAGATTCCTTCTTATAGTTATCGGACTTAGACATAAGTGAAAGAGATTACTGAACAACCAATTTGTATATTACGTTAATGGAAATTTATCATGTATTTATTGTCGGAAACAGAAGAAGCGCTAACAACGGACTGCAATGATGGTGGTTACGCAGGTGATCAATCTGGATTTTATCTGTTTATCTTGTTCTATCACTTCTATTTATACCCACAAAAGGATGGTAACGGAAGGGGAAACACGTATTGCATCATTCCATATACAATCTGCTAAAAACCAGAAAGAGAAAAGAACTTGAGCGATCATGTAAGACAAACCCTGAGAAAAAGAAAAAGGGTATTAAAAACTACCTCTCTAAACGAGTGGCTAGGAAATCCTAACCCGTCCTTTTGATTCTCTGAGCCACATAATAATCAATAACAAAAAAACATGAACGCCCAGAAGCAAGTCAGCGGAGGACACACCTCTCTTTTCGTCGGTAACCTCGACCCTAGTGTTACTGATGTGATTTGTCGTAGAGCCGTTTGAATTGTAGAATGACCTTACTATGGAGTTCTCTAAGTACGGAAGAGTGCTTATGAGCCATGTCGTTATCGATAGAGTGGGCAATTATTGTTTTTGGGTGAGGAGATAGGAAACCAAGCAGTCCCGTTGCTATGGATTCGTGAACTTTGGTACCACTGAAGAGGGTATTATTGGGTTATGAAAGTGAAGTGTAGCTGATAGTGCTCTGACGAATGCCAACTTCTCCGTTCTCAAGGGAAAGGAGATGAGAGTGATGCTTCAGCAGCCGAAGTTCAAGTCCACTACGAACATCAAGGGAAATCTGTTCGTCAAGAACCTTCCTGATGACATGGATAACAAGGCTCTTCTGGACAAGTTCTCCACTTACGGTAACATCCTGTCGTGCAAGGTCTCCTACAACAAGGTGAATGGAAAGCCTCTTCACTATGGATATGTCCACTTCTCTGATCCTGCTGTCGCTCAGAAGGTTTTGGAGGATATGAACAAGGATGTGGTGAATGATGGCGACATCTACGTCATGGAGTATGAGAAGCGCAACACGGACAACTCCGCCGAGTGGGTGAGCTGCTACGTTGGCAACTTCCCCAAGACCTGGACGAAGGATGATCTCCAGAAGCTCTTTGAGCCTTTTGGAAAGATCGCTTCTGTGGCCGTGAGTGTCAAGAACTACGATCCTGAGAAGGTTCAGGGTTTCGTGAACTTTGTGAGTCATGAGGATGCTGTGAAAGCCGTTGAGGGACTTAAGGATCACGAGATTCCTGTGGAAGGTGGCGAGCCCATGAAGCTGTATGTGAATCGCCTACAGACTCGTGAGGAGCGTCAGCGTGCCAATCAGGCTGCTCTGCTCCAGAAGAAGAAGGAAGAAGTGGAGCGTACAAAGGGTCGTTTCTTGTATGTTGGCTTTGGCAATGAGATCGTCACTGTGGACAATCTTAAGGCTATTTTCTCCGCCTTCGGTAACATCGAGTCTTGCTCAATTGCTAAGGACAAGGCCACCAAGGAGCTCAAGCCCTTCGGTTTCGTTTGTTTGGATACTGTAGAAAATGCTCAGAAGGCTGTTAGTGCTCTGAAGAGTGATCCTTCCAACAAGCTGAAGGTAGAACTTGCCCAGACTCGTGAGGAGCGTGCTAAGCTGTTGAAGGAGAGAAGAAAGACCCAGTTCGCTATGAGCAGTATGTACAATCAGATGCCCTTCAGCAACATGCAGATGAACCGCAATCCTCGTAAGGGCCGTATTATGCCTATGCAGACCGGTATGATGCCTAATATGCCCATGCAAGCTAGTATGATGCCCAATATGCCCATGCAGACCGGTATGATGCCTGGAATGGTTCCTGGAATGATGCCTAATATGCCTATGCAGCCAGGAATGGGACGTGGAATGGTACCTATGAATCCTATTATCAGTGCTGAGCAGAAGATTATGACTCTTAACCAGGTCATGAGCACAATGCCTCAGCTTACCCGTGAGGTTGTTGAGAATCTGGCTGATGAAGACCGTCGTAATACCTTCGGAGAACGTATATTCCAGCTCATTTCTGCTATTAATGATCCTCGTGTTAGTAAGATCACAGGTATGATGCTCGAGTTACCTGTGGAGGATCTGCTTCTGATTGTCAATAATGCACAGGAACTCTACAATAAGATTTGCGAAGCCAACGAGGTTTTGGACCAGGCGAACACTGCATAAGCTGTTATTGATGTTTTCGTCCATGTGTTTGTTAGAAATGATAATAACAGATTGTTTATTTACTAAGAAACAGTTTATTGAACAGATACAAGTAGAATAACTTCAGCAGCAGGGAC
>JANPWN010000046.1:0-25257 GCA_027406425.1 Blastocystis sp. subtype 8
ACCATAAGAATCATCCACTCGACCTGTTTCATAGTAATCACCGTTTTGGTTGACATAACGACCATATATGAGCTCTTTTTTTGTATTAAACACACCACTCCTTGTTATTTGGAGAGAACTATCTTCCTTCTTATCGAAAAAAGATCCTGCTTCTCGTCTCTCAGAATCCTTTTTCCTGGAACCTATAGCTTGTTTACTCATATATATCAATAGATATCTAAGTGAGTTCAATAACCTGAGTTGAAACGCCCATAATGAGTCACTCCTTCTTAGTTACTGTATCATTATCGGAAAGTAACAAACTTGACCTGAGGAGATATTACTGATTTGCAGACATTGATTTGTCCATGCCAGAGTATGTTTATATTCTTTCCATAGCCTTCTGTTTTTTGATCTTGGTAATAATCGAACTGAGATTTACATCTTCTTCAGGAGGAGCTGGAGCATTGGGTCGTTATGTTAGTCATAAAGGCAAGTATGGAATCCTTATCGATGATCAAGGTCACTCAACGGAAGCAATCGGGGAACAACGTCCTTTTAGCCAATCTTCGTCTTTGGAACCGCTACGGTGCCGATTTTCTGTAATTATTGTCACTTATAATGAGGCATTACTAAATAAGACGTTTGTCAATAAAAAGAGAGTGATGTGTATAGAATCAACAATGTACTTGAGAATACCCGACCTGAATATCTGTATGAGGTATGTTAACTTAGTGAACAGTAGTTATGAGGTATTGGTGATTGATGATGCTTCCTCTCCTCCTGTAACATGGGATCCATTAGAATCGCGAGTCAGAATTGTTCGAAGTGGTCAGCTATACTCTTGGTACATAAATTGTAGACGAGCGACTGGGACTGATTAAAGCTCGCTATACAGGAGGAAATGAAGCGCGCGGCGAATTTCTAGCATTTATTGATGCTCATGTCTTTGTGGGACCAAATTGGTTGACTACGCCTCATCGCTATTTAATGCAAAACCCCAATACTACTGTTAATTTTATTAATTTCAATCTAGAAGCCAGAGTTTACCTTCCTAAACGAGCCTGGCATGGAATCGGTAGTTCGGCAACTATTTCAGCAGATTTGCGCCAATTTTGGGGAGGAGGGAGCAAAAAGGACAACACATCTCCTATTACAATGGGAATGTTTGCTACAAGCAAGTCGTGGTGGAATCAAGGTACTATGGATCCTTTGCTTCGGGTCTGGGGAGGTGAGAATGTTGAAATATCCCTTCGGTATCCATTGTGAGTATGTTTAATGTAGAACATGGTTATGTGGTGGTCAGATTCTCGTTGCGCGAGACTCCTTTGTGGCTCATGCTTTCCGCTCCCATTTTCCATACCAGGTAGAAGTGATCTATTTCACGATATTGTAGGTGAATGCACGTGATGTTACAAGGAATTATGCTCGCATTGCCGCTGTGTGGCTGGACGATAAGTATCGAAACTTGTTTTATGAAGCTAGTAAAATCAAACTTCGAGATGGAAAACTTCCCTTTGATATTGGTAATATTTCGGGTACTGCATGGATATTCTGTTGAACATAGAACGATTAGCGCTGAAAGAGAGGCTTCATTGTAAACCTTTCTCTTGGTATGCGAAGAAATTCGAGGGACGAGCGATGTGTCTTCCAAGTAAGGCTATTAAGTGGAAATGATAGATAGAGCACATGCAACCCTTTGGATACAAGTGCGGAAATGTGATGACTGTCGATGCAAGTGATCTTCAATATCTTACTCATGAGCAGATGTTCTGGAGAAACACGTCTCTGGAGTTTTCATTTGTTTGTAACATACTGTTTTTATGATTATTGAAATTAGTTCTTTTTTTGGCACCCGTGGAATCTCAACAAATAGAACTTTCAACATGGTTACTATACATCATCCACTTGTAGATAGTATTACATGCCTAAGAAAGAAACCCTGGTACTTGTACAGAAACGTCACTCCCGTGATTCCTGTGTATATCATTGCAATCTCGGGTTTTTGGAAATTAGAAACACTTGGAGCATGGATTGTTCTCGGGTCGGTAGTCTTCTTCCATCTGTTGTCCTTTTTCATGTGTATATGGTCTCTTCGGTTTCGTATTTATGTAAGGTATCAGAAGGTATACGACATTTGTTTGGAAATTATTGAAATAGGTGTTATCTGTTGATCAAGCGGATTCAGTTTATGTAGTAGCAGCTCCAAACTGTGGAAGTTCTGCAATTTGTGATTTGAAGTTTGTATCCAATAAGGTAAGCAATCACTCTTGACATTGATAATAGGAATGCTGTTATTGGTGTTTTGACTTTCAGAAACTGCGGTTTATCTCTCATAAGATAGAAAATGATGATTTGGAGTTCTGTATTCTTGATTTCCCTGATCACAATGAATACACGGATTATCTGAATTGGAAGGGACATACCAAAGAATCCTATGAATCAGCAAAAGTGAAATGGGGTGAAAATGATCTTCATATGCCGATTCCTCCTTTCTGGGAACTCTTCATCGAGCATGCAACTGCTCCCTTCTTTGTGTTCCAAGTAACGATCACATATTCCTTTCATTTAGGTGTTTTCAGTTCTTCTTTGGTGCTTCGATGACTATCTCTTCTACACACTTCTCACTCTGGGGATGTTGGTAATGATGGAGTCTATGCAGGTTAAACAACGTATTCAGAATATGGAGAGTCTACGTTCTATGCGAACAGAGTCCTTCCCTGTTCTTGTGTATCGCAATGTGGGCCTCAGATTGTGTGTTCATCTCTAGAAGACATGGCAATACATACAGAGTAGTCACTTGGTACCTGGAGATATCATCAGTATTTGTAGTCGAAAGCCTCGACAGGGATTTGTTTCAAATACTGAGTATTATTGGAATTCCCATTTTATGTGTAGAATGGCTGTTACAGCGCCATGTGACTGTCTTCTGCTCGAAGGATCTTGTATTGTGAATGAAGCGGTACTTACGGGAGAATCTGTTCCAAAATCCAAGATTGGTCTGAACTCGATTCTCACATCCGAGAATGCACACACACATCTAGACATTAGTACTGAACACAATGTGAATAAGCGAAATATGGTATATGGAGGAACGAAGATAATCCTTCACAAATGTGATTCATCCTTCAATAGCTCATCTCTTTTGGGTATCTCTCGTCCTGTAGACCATGGTTGTCTTGCTTATGTGGTTCGTACAGGCTTTTACACTTCCCAAGGTGATATGATTCGTACTATGCTCTACAGTTCTGCACGAGCCACAGCAAACAATCAAGAAGCCTTCTCTTTCATATTCCTGTTACTGGTGTTTGCCATTCTCTCGGCCTTATATGTGTATCATGTTGGGAAGACAGATCCTCGTCGCAATCACTGGAAGTTGATTCTTCATTGTATTATGATCATTACCAATGTCGTACCTCCAGAACTTCCACTGGAATTGAGTTATGCTGTAAACAATTCTCTTATCAGTCTGATGCGAAAAGGCATCTTTTGCACAGAACCCTTCCGAATCCCTTTTGCTGGA
The DNA here is from genome assembly GCA_027406425.1 of Blastocystis sp. subtype 8. NCBI lineage: Eukaryota > Bigyra > Opalinata > Blastocystidae > Blastocystis > Blastocystis sp. subtype 8. The sequence continues at coordinate 3,503 of JANPWN010000046.1, forward strand.
AAGGTTAAAGTATGACTTTTTTTTGGATGACAGAAATAGACTTGTTATTTCGATAAAACTGGAACACTTACATCCGATAAATTGAATCTTCTTGGTGTGTTAAAATGTGACGAGACTGGGGAATATCCAAGTGGTCACTTTTTTTACCCTTCCCAAATTCCTGCTGATTCTGGTTGTGTGATGGCAGCATGTCACGAATTGGTATATGTGAATGGGAGTGTAGATGAGAATTGATGAAGTAATGATTAGTTAACTGGCAATCAGATGGAATTGATTGCTCTTAAGGAGAGTGGGTGGTCCTATAGTGCCATTGGTGTAGCGAATCCTCCCAAGCGAATTCGAGGAGAAGGAATAAAGAGTGTAACACCTGTCTTCCGCTATGGGTTTGAGAGTGCCAATCGCCGTATGTGTGTGGTCTGTACGGTTGAAGGAAGTAAGCGATTGAAGTGAGAATATGAAGAGGGACTGATGAGTAGAGTATTGGTGAAGGGAGCTCCTGAGAAACTAAGAGAAATGCTTCGAGTTGTGCCTCCAAACTATGATGAGCTCTATCAGCGTTTTACACTTCAAGGCAAGCGAGTTATCGCACTAGCGATGAAGGATCTTCCTGATTCAATCACGGAAGGAATGGTACTCAAGGAATATGGATCTAATCATTAGTTAAAATCAACTCCTCGAAGTACTTTAGAATCAGATCTTATCTTTGCTGGATTTATGCTCTTCGACTGTCCATTGAAGACAGCCACACTCCCTACAGTAAGAGAGTTGGAAGCCAATCGATTCAGTGTGCGAATCATCACAGGAGACAACCCCTATACTGCGTGTGAAATCGCCAAGAAATGTGGTATTGTGAATGAGGATGTTAGTGTGTTAGTATTGACTGAAGATGAGAAGTGGGGATATGGAGGTGTGTTGATGTATAGAGGATTGTATTGGGAGGAGATCCATCAGAGTGGTTGTGTGAGGAAAGAGAGTTTCTTACAAGACCGAACTCGACTGGAGGAGCTACAGAATCAATATGTTTTGTGTGTCAATGGTTCCATTTCTTTTCTCGTTTCATTGTAGGTACTCCCTTGGTTCATCATCCAGCAATCCTCGCATTCCTTACTCCCTATATCACGGTGTTTGCTCGCATGTCTCCTCAACAGAAAGGAGATGTGATTCGCGTAACCAAAGAAAATGGCGAGTTCTGTCTGATGTGTGGAGATGGTACCAATGATGTAGCAGCCCTGAAACAAGCACATTGTGGTAGGAGAGAAGAGAGAATCTTATTTAGGAATATCCATTATGAGTAATGTGGAGTTAGAAGAGAAAATGGCTCAAGAGGAAGAGCGTTTCACAGAAACAGCGGAGGAGAATGATGAGCATGCCTCTTTAGTCCAGAAATCGCCTGTATTGAAAGTACTTTCTTTCTCTCTCTCTCATTCAGATTGCCTACAAGCAAGTGGGAGGTCGTCGAGTAGCCATCAAAACACATTCCTCTTCTGATAAGCAACGTGTAGAAGACATGAATCATAGTATCTTTCTCTGGTCTTCTGATCATTAGCTCTTGAGGAATTACGCGATCGCTTGATGGAAGAATCCCAAGATACCGCTTTAGTGAAGCTGGGAGATGCTTCCATTGCTTCTCCTTTCACATGCAAATCGACGGGTATTGATAAAGGTAGAATTCGGTTGATTTTTTGTCATGGCAATAGTTCTTCAGATTTTACGATTTGGTCGATGTACTTTGGTAACCACATTCCAGATCTACATCATTCTGGCTCTGAACTCTCTCATTAATGCTTATTCACTGTCAGTTCTGTACATTGATGGTGTGAAGAATGGAGATTTGTACAAATGAAAGTGGTTTCTGACTTATAGTCAAATGACCGTTTCCGGCGTGTTTATTGCAGCTCTTTTCTTTTTCATTTCTGGTAGTAAACCTCTGAAGTCCCTGTCTCCAGAACGACCTCCAGTGAATCTATTCTCATGGTATATTCTGGCAACCATTGGAGGTCAATTCGCTATTCACTTTGGCTGCTTATATGTGATTCGGAAGATGACTCTTCCATACGTTGATTTGTACCTCAATAACGTGATTAATGATTGTAGTGCTGCTGAAGAACTACTACCCGATGCGGATTTTAAGCCTAATGTCCTGAATACAGTGATCTTCCTTCTTGAAAATATTATGCAATTGTTTGTGTTCCTCGTGAACTATCAAGGTCATCCATTTATGCAGAGTATTAAAGAGAATAAGCTATTGTATTATGGATTCATTGCGTCCTTTACATTCATGTTCATGCTTTCATGGGAGATTATTCCGCCATTAAATCGCATGATGGATCTGGTTGCACTTCCTAATCGTGAAGTAATTGTGAGAAAGGGGAATGAAATGTAGTTCAAATGGAAACTGAATCTACTGATTCTTTTGGATGGCGCTTTGTCGTTTGTGGTTGATCGTGTATTGAAATGGGTTGAAAAGAAGGTAAATGGGATGTATTCCTGTGTTTGTTACATAGTTGCAAAATATTCAGAATAACCGTGACTAACGCTTCTATCCATGTTTGTTATTTGGCACTTTAGGTGAGATCCAGAACTCCTAATTAGATATAGATAGGTCGTTGCCCACATTAGTCTGTGTTGTCAATGAATCCAGAAGAGCAAGCTGAATTGAACGTAAGTGTAGATTATTTTATTAATTTCGAGGGTTTTAATGGATACAAAGTTAAGAATGAAGTTTATGAATTATGTTCCAGTGACGATATAGGCTCCTATCGTTCGAGAAGAGTCTGTGAAGCCAAAGAAACAGGGACTGTTCTCTAAATTGAAAGAATTATTTGTGAAACGAAAGTGTACATGTTTTTCCAATTGGGTAAGAAATAGCGATGGAGATTGAACATCCCTATGATTTTCATCATAATATGCACATTTATGTAGATGTTACGTCTCCTTGTGGTATTACTGTTGAAAGGTGATTACGTTTAGGATTGAGTGGATTACCTGATGAATGGCGACTTGTTCTTGAATCTAGTGATATTTCCAAAGATGAGGTCATCAAGAACGGAGAAGCTGTGATTAACGCCTTAGCATACCAATTCAAACAAGAAGCCGTTCCAACAGCACAAGATATGTTGGATATGGATGCTATGTTGAAGGATAGTAAGGATGTTGTAGTAATTCCAATCTATAGAATCTTTCATTCGCGAAGAGGATCCAAAAGAATACTATCGTGGTTTGAAAGAGATTCTCGGTGAAGGCGGATACAGTACAGTGTAGGTATTATGAGTGATTTTTATTTTAGGTACAAGGCAACGAACATGAAGACAGAGGAAGTTGTAGCAGTGAAGGTAACATCGCTCTCTGAGCTTCTCAACATACGTCAAGAGCTTGCGCTACAGAAGACATGTCATCATTCGAACATTATGACAGTGGGTGATTGCTTTAACTGGAAGGACAAACTATGGATTGTGATGGAGTATATGGAAAAAGGATCCTTGTTTGGGATTGTGGGGAAGGAGGTGCACTTCGAAGAAAAGTATATTGCTTATGTTTGTAAAGGTATTCTTGGTGCATTGGATAGCATGCATAAGGACAATCGTATTCATCGAGGTGAAATTGATAGAATCGAGTTATGGTTAGATATTAAAAGTGATAACATTCTCATCAATGGGAAGGGTGAAGTAAAACTTGCAGATTTCGGTTTTGCGGTTCGTCTTACTTCGGATGTCGCAACACTTTTCTGGTTTGATTCGTAGAAAGAGCGTCGCAAATCCGTAGTTGGTACTCCCTTCTGGATGGCTCCAGAACTGATTCAAGGTTGTGGTTACAATTCAAGTGTGGATATCTGGTCTTTAGGTATCACGGCACTGGAAATGGCAGATGGGGAGCCTCCACATTATCACAATGCTCCATTAAAAGCACTGCTCTTAATCCACACGAGTCCTTCCCCAACAGTTCTCGAACCTGAAAAGTGGAGTAACGATTTTAAGGACTTTTTAGCTCGTTCACTCGATACGAATGTAGGAGTGGTCTGAAGGAGATAAGCTGTAGCCTGAAAAACGAGCCACTGCCGAAGAATTACTGCAACATCCGTTTTTGAATCAGGCATGTACTGCGGAAGACTTCTTGCTATTTGTGAACGATATTCTTGCAAAGCGAAAGAATCAATAGGATTTCTTTGTGTTTGTTTTTGAATTCGTATTTTGCATGAACGTGAGAGAATCACGGGAATTGGGCCTGTAAACAAGAATCTCAAAAAAGTTGAATGGATTTTGATAAGCAGTTTGGAACTGTCGCTTCTGCACCTGTGGTGAGAAGAGGTCGTGGGTTTACTGAGAAACCAGTGGTTCAGCCTATTCCTGTGCAACGTCAAAATCGTATTCGTTCGACCCAGAAGAAGGTTACCCCAAACACTGAATTGTACTACGGAATATCTGCATGCTCTTAGCCGTTAGTGTTGTGACAAATACGAGAAATACTCCAAGGACTTCTTCTCCTACTTTGAATGTTCAACGTCGTATCTTCAATGGAAGACGAGGTGGTTTTCGGGAGTTTAATCGTCGTGGAAACAATCGTTTCTATGATAACCGTGGACCTATAAGAAGAGGTGGTAGACCCGCTAATCGTAGTCCTAGAAGAGGAAGATATGGAAATCAGAACCGTGCACCTCTGAATGAGAGTCAATTAGATGCTCAACTAGATAAGTATTTTGAAAAGGTATGAAAGAAAATAACCTGTGATTGTTCCTAGGATCCGGAGATTATGAATCAGAAGTTGGATGCCGATCTTAATGCCTATATGCAGCAACGTGATACGTTGGCTCAACCTATAGATACTGTTGCTAATCAACCTACGACGCAGATGTGATTCGTTTGTATAATAACGAGGTGTTTGTTAAGTAACACTTGAGTTCATCTCAATATATGTAGCTTCTCGTTCAAGGTGGAGTTTAATCTGCTTCATCACATGTTCAAATTCCAATCGATCTTTTATCTCCATCAACCAATCCTTCAATACATCCTTTGCTCCTCCCTTTAGTTGACAGCCAATCTCGTAAGCCTGTTCCAGATCGCCTCTAGACTTCAACTACTTACTTCTATCTTACTTCGTCAGACACTCATTAATCTTTTCGATCTGAACTAAAGGATCCGTAGGATCGATTCCCTGGGTACCTACCATCGACACAACAGCACGACCTAATAGCTGTCCTCCAAAACTCGCGTCTTCAGCTGTCTTCGAAGCAGCTCGAGCGTCATTGCGAAGGGACTCAAACTCAGTCAGATAAGTCACTGGAGAAGGAACTCCAGAAACTCGGATAGACTGTGGAATCTTCTTAAGAAGATAGGCCATAATTGGATCCTCATTTGCCTTTGATGTCAGTAATCCAATCTCTTCAGTGATATCACCTCCTTGAAGGGATTTATACTGAAGATGAATGAAGGCTCGCTGACACTCCTGATGAACCAGACTTGTCTCAAATATACGAATACTCCGATCAATACGGCCAATTAGATCATTCATTCGCTTCTGAAGAATCATGAGAGTTTTCTGTTTTTCTTCCTTTTCTTCCTCGACCATAGCCTTCATATCTTGAATCTTCTTCTCCATATCCTGATGAAGTGACTCACTCATGGATTCTTCCTCCTGTAAACACTTTGCCTTCTCCCACATCTCTTCTGCATATACTAAATCATCCAAATGATCAATATATTCTTTCTGGATTTCCGTCACACGAGCTTTATAAGTATTCAGAATCTCTATGACCTGGGTCTGCTCTTCCGATTGGAGTTTCTCAAGAAGTATTTCTCGAAGACTATCTTCTAATCCAACTAACTTCGTTTCAAACTCCTTCTCCATCTCATTACGCTGTTCCTTCAATAACACATACAAACGACGCGATTCCTCTACACTAGCATCACGTAATTGTTTCTCCAGTTCTTCAATAGTACTCTGGATGTCTGAGTCCATGGCTGTTTGCAAACTTGAGTGAAGTTGTGAAGTCAGAGAGGTAACTTGTTCACGAACTGTTGATTCCACTTGGGAGAGGATAGATGGTGTCACTAGAGCCGTACGAGCTTCTTGGAGCACGGTCTCAGCACGTTTCCAGTCTGTGAAATCTGTTAGCTGCGGTTGTGACTGATGTATAGGTTCGGATTCGGGAGTGGTTTCAGGTATGGATTCGAGTGTACTTTCAGGCTTGGGTTCTTGTTCAGTTGCAGACTCCGGTTCAGGATTGAGTAATTTAGGTTCCGGGTCTAGTTCAGATGTGACTTCAGACTCAGACTCAGGTATGACCTCAGATTCAGATGTGACTTCAGACTCAGATTCAGATATAACTTCAGACTCAGACTCCATTCTCATTTCAGCTTGTTCAGTTGGTTCAGAATTGGATTCAGATTCAGACTCCATCTGTTCCGACCTCTTCATCTCTTCAGATCGCTCCTTTTCCATCATTTGCTTTCCCTCCTCCAGAACCTTTACAGCTCTCTTCATTATCACTCGTTCTTTCTCATTCTCCTCCATTATATGTATTTTATTTATCACATTCATAATTCGGTCTTGTAATTTTTCTTCATATTCCTTCCAAGGAACCTCAGTTACCAATTCCTTCACTTCTTCATTTCGTATTTCACGTATTTCTGTTCGTACTTCCTTAAGTTCCTCCAATTCTTCTTTTACATCTTTCAGGAGTGTCACAAAACCCCATTCCCCCTCTTTCACTTCCTGTGGTGAAGACAAATGCCATTCTGATTCCTCTTCAATCGATTCCTTCGATTCCACCACTTCTCCTGAAACAGAATCAACAAATATGCCTTCACCTTTAGAACTCTCCTCTTCTTCCTTCTCCTCAATCACTGGTAGAGGACACATATCAGCTGCCAGCCGTTGCTTCTCCTCTAAAAGCATCGTTCGTGCAGCTACCAAAACATTCACGATTCTCTCAAGCGCAACACCATCGATTGTATTTGTCTCTTCAATAGAACGAAGAAAGTCACGAAGTGGTTCCTCCAACTCATCCTCTTTAATTACCACTGTGATGGGTCCATCTCCCTCCTCTACCTCTGTAGAATTTACCTCTGTAGAAGATGCAGGTTCCGGCCAATTCAAGGGCAAGCGACGTCTTAGGAAACCAATGGCTTTTGGATAATTCGCCTCACAACGATAAAAGAAGTCAGGAGATAACCTAATATAACAACCAACAAATGGTGCATACTTTAATCCAGCAAGAAGACCAACTGGTAAACCAATCACAGCTCCTAACAAGACTTTTCCCCAAATCACTCCCTTTGAATGTTGACTAGCTGATGTTGATACCTCAGAAGTATTTTGTTCTATTGGTGGAGGAACTTTAGTGGAACTTGGCGAAGGAGTCGCTTTTACATTAGTATTACTCACTATATTCGTCTACAAAAGATATAAGAACAAAGGAAACGGAATTTATCATCGCACAATCGGAAACAATGGATACGTACCTTGGGAGTCGCATTAGACCTATTTTTTATATTAGGTTTATTAGGGCGATTTTTCGAACTCATATGGCGAATACTTCGATATAGGGTACGTGCTCCCATTGATCTCTAGTTATAAGATATATAACAGATAGATTACAGGTATGCGCTCAATTTTAGAAAACATGGAAATCTAGAAACGTGACTATGAAGAGATATGGGCCAAAGATCTCAATTTGCAGATGCAAAAAGTCAATAGGTAAGTCAGAAAACCAAACTATTTCAACAATTCCATAACAATAAGTCATTATTGGATTTCAGAATTGACAGGGTATACTTACATAAAAATTGACGTAATGACAGGTATCCTACTTTGTTCCTCACTCAGCCCATATAGACCAACATAAACTGTATGATGTCAGTGTTTTGATCGAAGACCTGCGAAATGAACAAACCTCAGTGCGAGTAGCTGCAATGAGAAGATTAAAAGAGATTGGTAATAGTTGTTTCTTAAGATATGACGTATAGCCACAGTTCTTGGTCCTCAAAAGACTCGTGACGAATTATTCACATATCTACTTGGTAGAAGAATGTTACGTTTTGCTAATTCCTAGAACTCATTGATAGTGATGATGAGGTCTTAGTCGTTATGGCAGAACAAATGGGTTTGATTGTGGTTTATTGGGTTCATCTCTAGGGGACTTTATTCCTCTAGTTGGTGGATCTGAATACTGCGACTACATTCTTGACTTACTTGAAAAACTCTGTACAGTGCAAGAAGTGACTGTCCGTGATGCTGTATAATTGATTGAAGAGGTTTATATGAAGGCAACGAAGTCCATTTTGAAACTCTGTGACCAACTGACCCCTGAAGAAATCAATGAATTTATTTCTGCTACAGCAATTCATATGCATAATGGAGAATGGTACACATCCAAGTAAGTCCATTTGACCTGCTTGAGTATAGGATTTGTGTATGTTCTTTACTGCCAATTCTCTACAAAACGAAATTGGCTACAGGTGATTTTGAAACAGTTGTAGAGATGTATGATGAGTTGTGTAAGGATTCCGTTCCTATGATCCGAAAAGCTGCTATAAGTGTAATTCCAGAGTTTATCAAGGTTATGGATGTATTACATCACTGGAAAGATGATGTGTAGAAGGAATCCTGCAAACTAATTCTTGTTCGTTCTCTTTATATTCTGGTCCGTGATGAACAAGATAGTATTCGTATTTGTGGTAATTCTAGTTGTGTTGCTCTTGCTGCGGTTCTCTCGGAAGAGGACCGAATTGCCTTAATTCTTCCTCTCTTTCTCGAATTGGCTGCTGATAATAGCTGGAGAGTACGTTTCACCACAGTGACACAAATCGGCGATATTTGTTCACTATTTCCTAAAGAGATAATCGAATCACGTCTTCTTCCCGAGTATCTCCGTCTAATGCAGGACCCGGAATTGGAGGTGCGAACAGGTGCAGCTGGAGCAATTAGCAAGATTTGCCAGTATCTCGAGCCTTCGACAATAGTCGATCGAGTCATAAGTATTATGGATGAACTGAGTATTGATCCAAGTGAACACGTCCGGATTGCTCTTGCTGGTGACTTTCTGAGTAGGGATGATGAAATCAATCAATGTCAGATTTATGCTCGATTTTGGGAGAAGAGTCAACAGAACGATTATTATTGCCAATTTATACTCGTCTCTTGGTGGATACAAACACACGAGTCCGTTTGAATATTGTATCGAATTTTGACAAAATCAAGCAAGTATTGAGTGTTCATTTGTTGGTAACGAATCTCCTTCCAACACTGATTGCTTTGAAGAATGATCTCGATTGGCGTGTTCGACAGAGTCTTCTGCAGTATATTCCGCTATTAAGTGACCAACTCGGTAAGGAGATTACCTACAAGGAGTTGCGACCGATTCTGTGCGAGTAGGTGAGGAGTGGTGTGTTAACCTTAGTTATACTACAGATAATGTGGCTGCAATTCGAGAGACTGCTGTTAGCATAATGGGTAAACTCTTTTCATTTTATGGAGATGACTTTGGGGAAGATACTCTCTTTCCCAATGTCTCCGATCTTCTTCATCATGAGAAGTATTTGCTACGTATCACAGGAATTCATATTCTGATGGTAGAGACTAGTAGAAGGAATGAAGAATAGGGTGTGGGAAAGCAAATGAAACCGGAAATGGTATCAACACGCGTTTTGAATCTGTTGAACGAAGTAAAGGATGATGTGGTTGCCAATGTGCGTCTAAATGTAGCTAAGGCATTGAGACAGTTGAAGAATGGATTCACAGAGGATGTTATAAAGTCAACTGTATAGTTTGAAGTGTTCTTTAACTTCTAGGTGATTCCCATATTACAAAAGTATCAGCAAGATTCAGATTGTGATGTTCGATACTTTGCTTCAGTAGCATTAGAAGATTTGAGATGATTGAATGTTTTTTCTAAAGAACTCTCTGTTACTAAAGTGTTTGCACTTGTTTGCGTTAATTGGGTCCCTAATTCGGTACCTCGCAACAATACCAAGAATCGGGACTTCAATTCTTATTGATTTGTGGAATTTGTCAGATTTGAATTGAATTATGGCATACTTCTTACCTCATCTTCATTCTGCTTATGCTGTTGACCGTGCCATTCAAGATGAGACAGAAAAACTCGTAGTTATCCGTTTTGGTCATGACACCGATAAACAGTGTATGCTTGTAGGAAATATTCTTAAATTAATCTTTACATATAGCAAGACGAGACACTTATGAAGATTGCGGACCTGGTAAAGAATTTCGTTGTAATCTACCTTGTTGACATTACTGAAGTTCCAGACTTCAATGCCATGTATGAGTTATTCGATCAGTGCACCGTTATGTTCTTTTTCCGTAACAAGCATATGATGATTGATTTGGGAACTGGTAACAACAACAAGATTAACTGGCCTCTAACGAATAAAGATGAAATGATTGCAATCATGGAAACCATTTATCGAGGAGCAATTAAAGGACGTGGTATTGTTATTTCTCCTTTTGATTACTCTACACGAAATAAGTTCTGATTTGACTGAATTGTCTTAATCGTTTCTCTTCCCTTTAACCTTTATTGGTATAATCCATTGTTTGTCTTAAAACAATTGTATTTTCGGTGAGTTTTGATCATAAACATACCAATCACATCATGGCTGAGCAGACGAGTGATATTGGTCTGGAGAACTTGTCTCCAATTAACCCTGAGATTATGCAATACCAGGCTACCATCAACATTGGTAGGGTTGTTTCTTTTGATCGATTATTCGATAGGTACAATTGGTCATGTGGCTCACGGTAAGTCGACTGTTGTGAAAGCTATTTCTGGAGTACAAGTTGGTGATGAGCAGGTATTGTCTAATGTTAAGACTGTCCGTTTCAAGAACGAGCTGGAACGAAATATTACAATCAAACTCGGTTATGCAAATGCCAAGATCTACAAATGCGATAATCCAGACTGTCCTGCGTACGTTATGAGTGAAGTTGAACTTATTGAATAGTCCTGACTGCTACGCATCCTTTGGTTCGGACTGTGAACCTCATCCCCTCTGCAAACGTCCTGGTTGTGGGAGTACAATGACTCTGCTCCGTCATGTGTCTTTTGTGGATTGTCCTGGACATGATGTATTGATGGCAACGATGTTAAATGGAGCTGCTGTGATGGATGCTGCGTTACTGTTGATTGCTGGAAATGAACCTTGTCCTCAACCTCAGACAAGTGAGCATTTAGCTGCTGTTGAAATTATGAAGCTTCAGAATCTGATTATTCTTCAAAACAAGATTGATTTGATCAAGAAGGAGCAGGCTATGGTTCAATTTGATAGCATTCGTTCCTTCGTGTCGGGTACTGTGGCTGAGAAAGCTCCAATTATTCCAATCTCAGCTCAGTTGAAATACAATATAGATGTGGTGTGTGAGTACATTGTGAACACGATTCCGATCCCTCTTCGTGACTACACCAGTGCACCTCACATGATTGTGATTCGTTCATTCGATGTGAATAAACCTGGGCAAAGAGCTGATGATCTGAAGGGAGGTGTGGCAGGAGGCTCGATTCTGAAGGGTGTTCTTCGTCTGGGTGATGAGATTGAGATTCTCCCTGGGATTGTGAGCAAGAATCAACAAGGAGAAATCATCAATACACCTATCTATGCCCATGTGGAGTCTCTCCATGCAGAGAAGAACACACTCCGTTATGCAGTGCCTGGAGGTCTGATTGGTGTGGGTACGAAGATCGATCCAACACTGACTCGAGCAGATCGTCTCGTAGGCCAGGTGTTGGGACATAAGGGAAAACTGCCAAATGTATTCACTGAGATTAGTGTCACATTCTACCTGTTACGTCGTTTGTTAGGTGTGACAGAGCAAGAAGCAGACGGAAAGGCGAAGGTGAAGAAACTAGCAAAAGGAGAAGTGCTGATGGTAAATATCGGGTCAACAAGCACTGGAGGACGTGTGATGAGTGTGAAGAATGATACTGCGAGAATTGCTCTAACAAAACCTGTGAGAGAGAATAGAAGAACTGATATGTAGGTTTGCACTCAGGAAGGAGAGAAGATTGCTTTGAGTAGAAGAATCTCGAATCATTGGAGATTGATTGGCTGGGGTCAAATCGTGCATTAGCACTGTCTTTTATTCCATGTGTTTGTTTTGATTCGTTCAATATGGAGTAGTTAGCTTTAATGGAGTGGTACAGATGAAGAATCCTGCACACAAACCACTAATTTTACTCGACTTCACGTACTGTCCATAGAAATCTATAGTGTACAAAAAACAACCTAGTAAGACCACCCGGAGAAAGTCATATTTATGCTAATATGAGCATTGCTTCCACCCCAACCCAGGTTAAATGTTCTGAACATTCGAGTTATGTATAGAAAAACATCGAAATGGAAACAATTAACGATGAGGAGTTGATGCCATTACTTCGGTGTAATATTGTAGGGTTGACCTTCCCACGATCCCTGAAGAGAGTGCAAGCATTGATGTACCACAAACAGTGCCTCCACTTCCAGCACCAGCAACTCCAAAAAAGGAACCTGATGTAAGCTTCAGATGACCTTCTTGTAATGAGTTATAGGTGATTCATTTGTATAACCGTAATTCTAGCTCGGCGAAGAGGTTTGTATTATTTCGGGTTGTTGATTTGTAGCAGTTTCTATGGCTCAGCGACTCGCCAATCTACAATTCTTGGAGAGGATCCCCTTTTCAATGATCATGATCCTGTGTCACTTATTGATATTGCAAGAAAAGGTACTCAGGGCTATACAAAGTCCGCATCTAAGCTATCCAAGACCTTAACGACCATTGGTGCTCGTTTGTGTTTTCTTTGGGTTTAATAGTCAGCTCAACTTCCTGTCGGTATCCCTTTCAAAAAGCGTATCACTTCACCGTCTTCCCTTGGAGCAATCATAGGAATCATCATTTCTATCATCGTGATGTGCATTCCTCTTGAAAAGGATAACGTAGCTATCCAGCGTTGTATGGGTGTACTTCTGATTATGGGTAAATTATTTTGTTTATCTTCATTTAAGCAACCCTTTGGATTAGTGAAGCAGTTCCATTATCTGTCACTTCCTTGTTACCTGTAGTCCTTTTCCCTGCTTTGAACATTATGAGTGCTGAAATGGTCTCATCTCAGTACTTCAATAATGGTAATGTGTTTGCTTTGTCTTTTAGTATAGTTATCTTCATGTTTTTCGCTGGGTTCTTAATGTCACTTGCTATGGAGAAGTGGAATTTGCATATGCGAATTGCTCTGTCTATTATGAAACTCTTCTCCAAACCCCGATCAATGCTTCTAGGAGTGATGCTTACATCAGCATTCCTCTCCATTTTCGTCAGTAACACGGCTGCTGCTCTTATGATGGTTGCTAATTGCAATGCATTGGTGGAATCATTAAAACTTCGTTATGGTGACAAAAAAGTGCTTGGTTTTGCCAAATCCATATTCTTGGGTATTGCGTAATGAATGAGATTTTCTCTCATGCCTAGATTTGCTACAGGAATTGGAGGTATCCCAACCCTCATCTCGTCTCCTCCTAACATGATTTTTTATAAACTCTTCTATGAACGATTTGGGGATCATGAAGGCGTTCCTACGATTTCCTTCTCGAATTGGTTGATTGCTACCCTTCCGAGTAGGTGTGATTGAGGAGAGTGAAACCTTAGTGGCCTTAATCCTACTCTTTCTCACATGGATAGTGTTATGGATCCATTGTCCTTCCTCCAAACAGCTGGTGATTGATCAGAAATTCTGTCGTGATGAATATGAGAAATTAGGTCCTATGTCTTATGAAGAAAAAGTCGTTGCTGCTGCTTTCATTATACTCTCTATATTGTGGCTATTCCGTGTTGATTTGTCTTTTGGTGGTTTCACTATTTATGGTAAGAATGAAATGATGTGATGAGTATTAGGCTGGATTAATTTATTCCCTTCGGATTATATTCAGGATGGTACTGTTGGTATGATGATTGCTGTGTTACTCTTCTTTGTCCCTACCAAGAAGAATCTCCGTGGAGAACCAATAGAGTTCAAGGATGATGGTTTGTATTTCCTTCCTGTATCATTCAATAGAATATATTCTGACGTGGGATACTGCGAAGAAACTTCCATGGGATTTGGTTCTTCTCTTTGGTGGTGGTTTTGCACTTGCCAAAGGAGCTGAAGAGAGTGGCTTAGCGACTTGGATCGGATCGAAAATGAGTGGATTGAGTAATGTTAATATAGTAAGAATTAACGAGAGAGCTTATAGTTAGTATGTTGCTGTATTACTGATCTCTGTTATTATGGTATTAATTGGTATTTTCGTATCTAATACTGCTTGTGCAAATATCATGATTCCCGTGGTTATTGGCGTTGCAGTAGAAGGTGGTTTTAATCCATTAACATTGTTGTTCCCTGTTACTTGCTGCTGCAGTTGTGCCTTCATGTTGCCATCATCGACTCCACCAAACTTGATTGCATATACAAGCAAGTCATTTACAACTGCAGATCTATTCAAGTGTGGTATGATCGTATCTGTATTATGTGTTATATTCTTCGATTTAAACACATTTACTATATTCCCTGCTGTGATTGGGTATGATTGGAAGACGGTTCCCGACTGGGCATATTGAGTCACTTGTGTTTGTTTTGATACGAGAGAATGAGTGGTTAATTGAAAATATCACCATGAAAGGTGGGTTTGGATAAGATGAAGTACCATTCCATTTAAAGTCATAATCTAAGAATGTTCTGTGCAAGTATGTATTTGATTTAAAACTTGTTGATGAAAGGATTGGGTGAATAGAGTTAATATTGTGTAGTTTCTGGAGAAGTGCCTGAAGAGCCTGTGATTTCAAAGAAAACTGGTTACATTTATGAGAAACGTCTCATCACAAAGTAGAATCGCTCTGTTCCATGTGATGGTTCTAGGTATATCAAAACGGAGGGGAAATGTCCGATTACAGGAGAGGAACTTGATTTGAGTGATTTAATTGATGTTAAAAGTAGGAATAGCGCGTTACTAGTTCATTCTCTCTAGCTCAGCCAATTGTTAAGCCAAAACCTGTAGCTGCATCGAGTATTCCAGGACTTCTGGTTTCACTTCAGAATGAGTGGGATAGCATGATGCTTGAATCCTTCACTTTGAAGAAGCATCTGCAGGCAGTTCGTCAGGAGCTCAGTCAAGCTCTTTATCAACACGAAGCTGCTTGTCGTGTGATTGCTCGTCTGATTAAGGAACGCGATGCTGCCAGAGAAGCACTTTCTCAGTATTTGTCTTTTGGATCGACTGATCATATAGAGTACAAGCAGCACCAGTATCGACTCCTGCTGCTCCTTCGATGGAAGTGGAAGAAGACAAGATAACGGATGAAATGCTTGCCAAGATGACGAAAAAGGCAAAAGAGAGTTTCAAAACACGTCCAAAGCGCCCGATTCCTGCTGATCTGTGTTCAGAAGAATCGATGAAGGAGTGGAAGAATCAACAATCCTACACAGCACACAAGACAGCACATCCTGTAGTGAATGTGCTCGCACAGCGTGCCTCACAGCCTGACCAGGTACTGAGTGGAGGAGCTGATGGTCAGATATTGCTGTATGATGTGTCGGCCTCCAAGATTGCTCGTCGCTTCACAGGTCACACTAAGAGTGTGAATGCTCTTATCATGCATCCAGAGCGGGATATAGTGGTGTCGGCTAGTGATGACAAGACTATTCGGATGTGGATTGATCGTAGTGACTGAAGGAGGGAGTGATGGTTAGAGGAGAAGCCAACGGTGTTCAAGAATCATCAAGCAGAGGTCACTGGACTCTCATTACAAGCTTGTGGTGAGTACTTCGCTTCTTGTAGTCATGATGGTTCATGGTGTTTCTATGATATTCCTACAACCCGTCTCATTCAAACTGTCACAGCGAATCCTGAGCGTGAGTACTTGTGATAGTGATAATGAATAGAAGGTGCACTTGAGACTCTCCAGTTCCATCCAGATGGCTTGATTCTGGCCACTGGCACTAACAAGGGAGTGGTGGAGATATGGGATCTGAAGTCACAGACGAATGTGACAAACTTCAATGAACATTCTGGTGATGTGAAGTCAGTTGCATTCAGCGAGAATGGATACATCATGGCTAGTGGAGCTAGTGATGGTGTGAAGGTGTGGGATCTGAGGAATGGAGCATGTTTACAGACTCTGAGTATTGGAAGTGGGGTATATTGTGTTGGATTCGATTATTCTGGAATGTATCTGGGAGTGGGAGCTGATGACTTGAGTGTCTTCAATACAAAGAGCTGGGATCGTGTTTGGAACTGTGCTGAAGAGGTGGATGGATATCACAGTCTGGTATTTGGAGACAGTGCTCGGTATCTGTTAGCTGGATGTGGCAATCGGTCGGTTGTTAAGTTCTGTAATTGAGTGTGTGTTTGTTGAGATTATCACATTGTACAGGGCTTCAAACTACTTGCAACAAACAAACGACCATTTGAAAGAACGACAACTTAAGCTACTTTGTCGGAATAATTCACTCCGTTGTAACGCTTGTTTGAAAGCTTCAGGATTGCGAGTGAATAAAACTCCCCAATCTTCATTTTCTCGACTAATTACAGTGAATAGTAAGGAGTCAGGGGATGGATATTGAAGCGCAGAGATCTGGACTAAACGTTGGAAATACTCTTCAGTCATCGATGCCTGAATTTTCTTCACAACCGTGACAATGGAAGATTCAGCAATGACATCACACTTTGGGTTTCCAAGTAAGTAAGATTCAACAGACATCACTGAATCAAAACAGACTACAAAATTCTCATTTGGTATGGTTGAAGGACTCTCAACCCAATCAGGACGAATATAGCGCATCTCTTCCTTCAGAAGAATTGAATTGCTTGGCTGATTATACAAATTAGCAAGCCACTGCAATGGATCTGAAGACCGATTTAATTTCTTTGGAATAGACTGTCGATGCATTAGTGTCCGAGCTAGAACCACACTGCTCTGTGCCTCAACAAATGACTCCACCCTCAGGAATACTTCCTGGTTATCCATTAATTCGATTCGAACAACCCACTTATTACTAATTACCTCTCGTTTCCATATATTTACCATCTTCACACGAGCCCACGGTAAATCCAGAATACTCCAAGTTGTGGGATTACGAAATAGACGAATACAACAGTCAGTAAACACGACAAATCGCCGTTTCCATTCCTTCTTCATCATCCAAGCGAATACCACTCCCTTCACTGTCATTGAAGGCAGCTCCCACACTCCTAACACCGGCTTTTGCGAAGACAACTGAGATGAGCGGGAAATCACTTCAGATGAAAGATCCGGAGAATCACCAATTCCAGAAATCCTAACAATTTTGTCAACTGGTTGTGCATCAGCAAAAAGTCCATCATCCAGGCTGAGATAAGCACTCTCCTGAGCTCGTAATGGTCTTACGGAGGTGTTCTCCCGATCACAAGATGATAGTTTGGGTGAATGAGATTTGTGCTGATTGTAGACAAGAGAGAGATGAGAGATAGTGTGGGAATAGACATCGAAGTCCTCTGAGAGAGAGTGGCTATGTGAGACAAGTCGACTGGTGTGAGTAGGAGAAGGAGGTGCAGAGAGTGATGGTCGTCTGTGAAGGGAATCACTGAGACTCATCAATTATTCGAAACACTCACCGTTGAATGAGAAGACCATCTCCAATAGGTTCTCTAGTTCCTTTCCATAGCATTGGAGGATCTGAAGTCGAAGGAATCGTTGTTAGTGATGCTGATGAGGCGGAAGATGCCAGAGATGTGGATGAAGGAAATGAGAGAATCGAACACATTCTCCGTAATCTCTCTTCTGTTATTGCTTGAGATGTGATTTGAGCAGACTGGATGAATGATGGTCTATTGATTAAAAATCCCTTTTTTTCACACCTTTTGTGATGATTAAAGCTGATGAATTGAATGCTAAATGATGAAGTGAAAGGGATATGACATGAGTCCTCGAAAGAAATACAGGAATGATTTAGATAGAGAGAAGAAGGATGATGGAAAGACCCCTGAGGACAGAGCAGCGTACTAACTGAGAAGTGAAGCAATGGCTTATCACTGTCATATAATACAAATAGAAGATCACCTGTAAAGGACGAGTGGATCTATGAATGAGAAGTAGATAAGACATCGACAGGGAGGACAACTGACTGTTGGAATGATGAAAGACGATTCTTACAAGAACCCCAAAGCGAGTTAAAAACTAAATCTTGTGCACACTGATTCTTAACATAGATGCATAAATGAAGAGCAATACTCTCACCCTCACCAACTGGAAAATTGTACATAATGACATCAGATATGTAGATGGATGGCTGGAGACAAAGACTGGATTGTAACAGGATGTTAGAACCCATAGAATCTGCTGACTGAAGAAACTGATAGATGAAACGAACCTGATCTGGATTCTCTACTCCTTCTCCTCGTTTCTCTTTAAAATATGTTATTGCCTCTCTTATAACATCAATTGTAGCTTTCCTCTTGGAACTGTTAAAGAAACCTTGCATAAGTAATGTACAGCAAATCACTAATCCTGTTCTGCCTTTTCCTATTCATGAAGAACAGATAGTAGCTCCACCAGCAAGACAATGAACAGCGATCACATTCAAAGGATCCAAAGCTAACCAATAATCAATGATGGAGTATAAACTCCACATTGTAGCAAGAGGAGGAGAATGATGATCTGGAAATCCCGCAGATACTACTCGTCCTCCAAAATGCGCGTAATTGTATTCTCGACCACTCAAATTCAATACCAAGTAGTGATCTTGATGTTTTGTTTGTAGCAACACCGCCACCTACAAAATCAAATTAGTAGTTTTCAGGATCTACGTCATTGATATTATTTCGATAAAACTTCTCAAATCCGGATGACGGAAAGCCCATTGCGATGATCCTGTTTATCAAGATTTCTTTTCAATAATACCGATCCGTTATATAGGTCAGGTCCAAGTCGAATCCATCTTCTTTATATCGGTTTCTGTTTCCTGAACATCAGCATTTCAATTTACGAGTACCAGAGAAGAATGACTTGAATGCTCCACTCATTAAAAAAAACCTGAGTTTATTTCTTCCACGTAAGCTTCGTCAAAAGAGTCAAAAAATCATGATACTTTCTCAATGTATGCGTGTCATCCTTGCGCAGGGACCATGCTAATCTTCTCTGTATCGTTCCAATTTTTCCGGATGACCACCCGAAGGTGGTTCCAACTTTAGTTCTTGTTAGTTGTATTTAAGGGTTGGAGAAATTTGTCTGATTTTCATTATGGGTATAGTAGAATAGTTTATTATCTGATTAAGTGCCATAAAATGCTCCATTTCATGAGTATAACTTGTTTTTTTAATAGTTTTTGCCACCCGATAGTGATGACATCTTTTTACTTCTGTAACCCATCTCTCCCTTTCCACTTCATTATTGGCTAATTAATTCAAGTTAGTTATTTGTAGTACAGATATTTGGTTTACCTATTTTGGGGCACCCCGTTTGAGTCAACGAGACACAATTAATTACGAACATGGATCAAGTGGAGGACAAAGTTCAACAACCCCTTTTAGAGCAAACTGAGGAGAAGAAGACAAAGTTGCCCTTCTGCATCTTTCTTCTTTCAAATGGAGCTGTGGGTACGTGGAAATTGATTTTTACTAATGTTCAGGAGCTGGTATTCTCACTCTTACATCTGCTGTGGGAAAAGTTGGATGGGGAATGGGTTTAGGTCTGTATATCTTCTTTGGAGGTGAGTTCGTTGGTGGAAACATGATTCATAGTGTTTGCTGGATTTGCTAATATGATGTTACAAAAGGCTTTCAACTATACTCAGGAGAAAACGTATTCGGGTATTGCCAAATCTATTTGGAATGGAAAATTTGAGATTTTTGTCGATTTGATTCAGTTCTTGTATAGTGTGGGTACCTGCTGCGGTTATGCTATTATCATCGCAAATGAGTTATACCTCAGTGTTTCTTTTATTACTGAAGGAAAGGTAGTTCCTGCTTCTTTAGAATTTTTAACTCGTTGTTTTTCACTTGATTTTTTACCTGTAGATCGTGAGTGGTTGCTTGTAATTGCTACACTCTTTGTGATTCTCCCCCCTTCCCTAATGCGCAAAATCACTGCTCTTCGTTATACTTCTATTGTAGCAATTTCGGGCATTCTGTACATCACTATAGTAGTATGTATATCACAGCTTTGTTTGACTGTTAGATGTTTTACCGTGCTGTCAACACTACAGCTTGTGGTCTTGCTGAAGTGGCTGATTATAGTTGTCATCTGGGTTCTTGTATTATCGAGGCAAATGCCGCTGTTGCCAACTACACCGGATTCGAAGAGTGTTCTCTCTTCTGTGAGGGGTGTGAGCCAAATCCTGTCAAGTCCACGGTAGCATTAATTGTTTTTCTTCACATTCCAGTTACGAAGCGTAATTCTGGATAAGAGTCTCTTTGCGGTCCTCCCTATCTTTTGCTTCGGTCACTGTTCCCAAGTTCAGTTCATTCCAATTGTAGCAGATATGGAGAATCCATCCAAGAAGCGTGTTGGAGTTGTGGTGTTCTTCGCTTATCTCCTAATCTTCACTCTTTATGTACTCAATTCCTTCTCTGGGTACTTTTCTTTCTGTGGTTACTCAGTAGAACTCATGTTATCCTCTTATTATAGGCATCCAACGTACTTGATAGTTATCCTGCTCTGGATCCACTTATCCTCGTTGGTCGACTCATTATTTCTTTTGCTCTATGTTTCACATTCCCTCTTTATGGCTATTCTGTTCGTGAAGTTGTGATTAAAACTTTCCATCTTCAGAATACAGGTATTTTCTCCTATCGTGTCTCACAAATAGCCTACTGGAAGCTTGCTCTGGTCACTGTTATCATGGTTCTCTCCTGCATGACTGTAGCAATTTTCTTTAACGATTTGTCAACTGTGATCGGAATCACTGGAGCTATTGGTGGATCGTCATTAATGTGTATCATTCCATCTATTATGTTCATTCGATGGACACAGATAAGTGACTGTAAGAATAAATGGGCGAATTACTTGGCTGCTGGTTTCTATTTGACACTGGGTCTGGTTATGGCCATTGTGGGTACGTATGTTACTCTAGTTCACTAAGTGGTTCTTTTAAGGCATATTGTTTGTTGAGGAAATCATTAGTTCTTTTGGAACAGAATTAGGTAGATTAATTGTCACACCATATAACTCGTTAAAGAATCATTCAGACCTTCTGATTTGAGCTAGGTAGTGTTCAGCAGCTCATTTTATGATAAGATAGAATGCAAGTTGAAGAAGTGAAGAAGCTTATTGAGGTGTTCAGGAACTGTAACTTTGTCCGGTCTGCAGAAGCTCTGGAGGAGTTACTACATAAGAACGTACGAGTATTATTGGTATATGTTGATGATTAGAAATCTCAGAAACGAATTGCTGATATTTCTATCTTAGATATGGCGATTGAAACGGGAATCAAGTTAGGCATATATTTAGATTATTAGGATGTAGAAAGCAGAAGGTTGAGAGTTCTAGTAGTTCCTCTAGCAGCAGTTCAGAGTCAAGTTCGGATTCGAGTAGTAGTTCCGACAGTTCTGATAGCTCCGATTCTGAGAGTGAAAAGGAGATTAAGGAGGGAGAGACCAAGAAGGAGTCTACTAGTAGTTCTGACAGTTCGGATTCGAGTTCGGATTCAGAATCAAGCAGTTCTGATTCAAGTTCTGAGTCTGAGAGTGAGGAAGAGGAAGAGAAGAAGGAGGAGAAGGAGGAGAAGAAGAAAGAATCGAGCAGTTCGGATTCTTCCGATAGTTCTG
>JANPWN010000046.1:25357-90360 GCA_027406425.1 Blastocystis sp. subtype 8
ATTCCTCTGATTCGAGTTCTGAATCTGAGAGTGAGGAAGAGGAGGAGAAGAAGGAGGAGAAGGAGGAGGAGAAGAAAGAATCGAGCAGTTCGGATTCCTCTGATAGTTCTGATTCCTCTGATTCGAGTTCTGAATCTGAGAGTGAGGAAGAGGAGGAGAAGAAGGAAGAGAAGAAAGAAGAGAAGAAGGAGGAGAAGAAAGAATCGAGCGATTCGGATTCCTCTGATAGTTCTGATTCGAGTTCTGAATCTGAGAGTGAGGAAGAGGAGGCAAAGAAGAAGGAGAAGAAAGAATCGAGCGATTCGGATTCTTCTGATAGTTCTGATTCCTCTGATAGCTCTGAGTCTGATTCTAGTTCTGAATCTGAGAGTGAGAAAGAGGAGGAGGAAAAGAAAGAAGAGAAGAAGAAGGAGGAGAAAGAATCGAGCGATTCGGATTCCTCTGATAGTTCTGATTCGAGTTCTGAATCTGAGAGTGAGGAAGAAGAGGCAAAGAAGAAGGAGAAGAAAGAATCGAGTAGTTCTGATTCCTCTGATAGTTCTGATAGTTCTGATTCCTCTGAGTCTGATTCGAGTTCTGAATCTGAGAGTGAGGAAGAGGAAAAGAAAGAAGAGAAGAAAGAATCGAGCGATTCTGATAGTTCTGATAGCTCTGAGTCTGATTCAACCAGTTCCGATTCAGAAGATGAGGAGGAGGAAAAGAAAGAAGAGTCAAAGAAAGAATCGAGCAGTTCGGATTCCTCCGATAGTTCTGATTCTGATTCGGAGAGTGAGAAGAAGGAAGAATCAAGTAGCACTAAGAGTGAGGAGGAAAAGAAGGAGGAGAAGAAAGAAGAGTCAAAGAAGGAATCTAGTAGCTCTGATAGCTCTGACGGTTCTGACAGTTCTGACAGTTCTGACAGTTCTGACAGCTCTGACTCGGAGAGCGAGGAAGAAGAGAAGAAGGAATCAAAGGCTGAAGAGAAGGAATCTAGTAATCGGGACTCAGACTCCAGTAATTCTGATAGCTCTAACAGTTCTGATTCAAGCTCTGATTCTGATAGTGGGGAGGAGAAGGAAGAAACTAAAGCAGAAGAAGAATCCAGCGGTTCTCAGAGCTCCGATTCTGACAGTGAGGAAGAGAAAGAAGAGGTGGAAATTCCGAAAGAGTCAACCAGTTCCGCAGTAGAAAGTGAGGATGATGATTCTACAAAGCAGGAGGCTGCACTTAGCAGCAGTAGTGAGAGTTCTGATCCCGAGAGTCCTGACAGTTCCGATAATTCCGATTCTAGCTCTGATTCGAGTTCAGACAGTTCTGATGACTCTGACAGTTCCGACTCTGACGATTCTGATAGCAGTTCAGAGGATGAGACAAGCGATTAAATTGTTTTGTTTTTATCTGTTTGCAATAAACAATCAACTTATATTTTGCTAACACAGTCTTAAAGAATCCACACACAAACTCAGAGAGAGTTCCATCCAGTTTCACTCGATCATCATATAAACAATAACTCACTCGAGTCATTTCCTTTTCTCCACGCAAAACCACACGTACTTCCAAATACTCACCCAATTCATTCTTTACTTCTTGAATGAACGTATGTAACTGACTTAGATACGGGTCAGATCCATCTAATATTGCCACAGAGGCAGCATGCATCGAGTTAACCAAGGTATCAACTCCAAATACCAGTCTGCACACCTCGATAGGAAGCGATTTGCCCACTATTAGTGTTATTCTATTTATCACTCATTTCACTCTCTCTTACCCTGTTGGTCCTGTCAACAGATACAATGAATCATGCGAAAGGGCTGCTCCTGATAACGGTAATCGATCAGGGTATGAAACTCCCTGATCACTGATTTTACCCCAACTGAAATCAAATCTATCTAGTTTATAGAGATGAGGACACAGGAAATCCATAACCTTCTCTGCACAATAATTATAACATATCTAAGAGTTAATCAAATCAATTCATTTTACCCATTTGGCATAGACTCGCTCATCGCCTCGAGGATAAATGTCCTCAATTCGTTCTGTTGTGTTCATTGGAGTCATTGAGAGGAGTGGACTTTTCAAGAAATTATTGAGAAGTAAAGGAAGTAGTGAGAGTGTCTCGGGAAGCATGAGCTGAGCTAGCACTCATATGCTATTTCAATACCTACACGCAGGGGAGGTGGGACAGAGCTTGTTTCGATAGGTTGCTAATACAGTAGCTACAGCTGCTGTTACTCGCTCTCTCACCTTATACGCTCCTTCTTGTTCTGTCAAAGCCACTGCTCCTCGCGTGAGTAACATAAAATATGCTGAGATATCCAAGGAATGATATAATTGTTTATAATCAGTAACCACCGGGAATCGATGATTAAATACACGAATACAACATCGATTCTCTTCATTCAAATACCTAATTATAATCATTCAATCACATTCTCACAAAATAGCGAATTGAGCATACACATAGGGACCTTTGATATATCTCTCCATATCCAATTCTACCACAATGCTCAGATCTTCACTCATTCCTCCACAGACAAATGTGTTATAATTTGGATCTGTTGTCACTCCTCCATGATAGGCGAGAACACTCAGACCCGAAGTCAGACGAAGTCTACCACTAATTGAACGATAATATGGGGAGATTGTGAGTACTTGAATAAGAGCATGGATTTCTGAGAGCGTTTGGGTGCGATATGGAGACGAGAGTGTCGGAGAATAATAGATCATACCTCCTATATCGCTAATCATCGCTTCTAATGAAGCTAGATTATAGTACACGGAAGAAGAACCAGCGACAATGAGAGAGAGAGTGATTGAATGATTTAACATTTCTGAAGTAAGTGATGTGAAGAATTCTGAAGGTGAACTCGTATAGAGACCCATCTCATCGGTAGTTCCATAGGTCTTTGGACTCTCATGAGTCGAAACACTTCCTTCACCCATCCAACAATTACCTTCAATCACAAATATACGCCCACCTGTTTCAGCAAGTACACCTACTGCTGCCTTCAATGCAGCTCCCATCACGCTGTGTGTGGCTGTTGTAGCTGAAGTGGCTGTGCGTTGAATATAATCCAAGCAGGAACTCAACTACGCTCATAGAATACCTCTGTTAGTACTTTCTCTAGTGTGCCTTCATTCACTTCTGTTAACCATCGTTGTGGAGGTACACAGGGAAAACTCTCTTCATAATCTGCCACAATCACATCTTGAATTCTATCCTCTTTCAAACAGATGAAATGTGTTCTCACATCAACCATCGCTAGACCAATAAAAGTATGATTTTGTTTCTTAGCGATTGCCGGCAAAGACACCCGGATTGCTTGAATCGCACACTGTAATAATCCTGAGTTTATGGAAGCCACTGAACTATCCAGAAGGAAGGTGAGTACTGGATACTATATATGAATGATTTACTACTGATAGACCTTATTTTCGTTCATATTAAACATTCTCCCTTCAACAACGGCCTCAACACTTCCATACATCAACTCAGGCTTCTCTGCTATGTCCACAGGTCGACCATCAGGGTTTAGAGGAGCGAGATACCAGTCCGGGACTTGATTGACTTCACCACAAAGATTACAGGTCCATTGATGTCCATAGTCCGAGAACACACAGAAAGGGTTGATGTATGCACGACAAACCGAACAGCGAGGAACTCCTTGATACCGGTCTACACGACGAATTGCTTGCTAGTAGTCAGAAATATATAATGCACTCACATTCTTTGCAAAGGGAGTAATCACCATTCCCATACCCGTACAAAGGTCCTCATCACGGCCTGCCAGCACTGAATTCATCATTGATCGCTCTTCTCCAATAACGAAGGACGAGGGACGCATGAATAGCGGGGAACTATTATTTCCTTCAATCACTTCCAAAGGATCACCTACAAATGGCAGCGACTAGGAGTGAAAAATTAGAAGGAATGAAACGGTTGTAGGATCATCGGTATGATAAGTGAATGGTTTGTCGAAATGAGCCTGAGGATGTGGTACAGAAGAGCTGCTCACACGCTCATCCGGAGGGATAACTGTAGGAGCCTAAAGATTAGAGAGAGGATGCACACGAACAGGTTCCTGATAGATTGGAGCAGGAGCATATACTTGCTCTGCAACTGGAGAAGGTGTAACAGGAGAAGACGAAACAGCTATATATGATTTCACCTTAACTGCTTTCAAACGATTTGAATACAGCTCTGCAGCAGTCATACCACGTCTTGATATATGAGTAGGAACAGGACCCGAAGAAATAGAGTTCGAATCTGTAGGAGGTGGTGCAATTTGGGAACTACATGTAATAGAATTGATACCAGTTCCAAACGCTGTCATCGGAGGTGGCATTGACCGATTGAGTGTTGGAGTGAATGCGTTCGTTGCAGAAGGAGTTGACATAGGAGGAGTTGGCTGAAAGGTGGCCACTGGAGGAACATTGGAGGCAGGGGTTGGAGAAGCGACCGTTCCCTCGTTCTTCTACCGTTTACGTTGGTCTCCATATGTTTTACACGTCTCAGAAAAGGGTTCATCACTAATTAAAGTGGAGCAAACACTGTAGAGACGTCGTTTAAAGAGGTACATGCGTACACCGCATTCTGCGCCATAGGGACCAGTTGACGAGAATTGGTCACTCTTTTACAGCCTTTTCCAGAATTCCATTCTTATTAAAGCGGCTATTATCTCATGAATCGTGGGAATATCTTCCCAGACATGTAGGATTTGGTGGACTATTATAATTATATGTAGTTCTGCTATGGATTCGAGTGAAGTATCGCTGATGTCACAGACACTTGTTGAGAAGTTCACAATATTCTACGGAGATAGTAACTATGAATCCAAACAAGAAGCTGATATTGTTATTCAGGAGATCATCAAAAGTCCTCTTTTCTCTGATTGTTTTTTGTTCCGTATTTTATTCTTTTGTGATTATAGATTTATTCTTCATCAACAAGTCTCTCCAAGTGTATTGTTTGGTGTATTCACTTGTGCCAAGAATTTAATAGGGACTTCAGACGGTCAGCACTTTTCGGATCTATATTCTATTCGTAAGGATTGATAATAGTCCTAATGTGAAGAAGAATCGGTACTGCAATTTCTTTTGCGGGATCCTAATACTCATACAAACGTCATTACATCTGTATCCAGTTTGATTGCTCGAATTGTTAAAGTATCCTTTTCAAAGGATTTTCGATATCGAAATCTCCTTTCGATAATGTCCCCATTTTTTACATCGTCACTGTTTGCTCAAAAGGCGGGATTGGATATTATGACGGAAGTTGTCATTCAAATGAACCAATTCATACCTTGTATCATTGTACTCTTTTTTTCATAGATAGCTCTTGAGACCAAAACCATCCATCGATCTTCGTGTTCCATTTTCCGTGATATTGTTAATCTTCCACTCATGCAACAAGCCCTCTCCTATCTTCCTCCAGCACCTTCTACAGATGCACCTTTTCTTCTCACTCCAGAATCGATCTGTCTTTGTACTTCTTCACTTCGTCTTATCAATGCAATCATGTCTTTTGACTACTCGGGCTGTCAGTCTGATGGTTCGTGTGAAGAAATCGAGTTGATTCAACTCCCAAATGAATGGAGCAGTACTGTTTGCAAGGTTTCTATTCTTCATCAGCTTCTTGCACTGTATTCATTCTCCTATTCTTTTATCTTAAGAATTCAGATCGATACATTGGCACCATTAGCAACAGAAACCCTTCTGTTCTTTACAGCAATTCGACGATCTCTCTTTACTTCACCTGAAGCTACGATGGAGTATTATGAAGAGGTCCTTCAGTGCTTCCTTACCATTCTTTCAAACAAATCCTTGTTGGAGGATGAGATTTGTCATTCGAATACAGCCCAAGCCTTAGCCAAGTTTAAAATCAATGTTCAGTTTGGAGAGATGGTCAAATTCAAAGACTTCCTTCTATTCTTTCAGGCTATAACACAGTTTGCTGTTGATACAATCACTACTCGCGGTTATCTAGGAGATTTCCCGTATATCCTTATTCTCTGGTCACGTATTCTGGATGCTCTTCGTTTCACCTCAGCTCCCATCTATTCCTTTATTCCTCAAGATACCCTTCGTCAGTCTGTGAAGACTGTTTGTCGAGCATATGTGATGACTTTGATAGATAAACTTGATGGCTTTATCAATGACGAAGAATCCTCTCCTTTGAGTAACATTGAGTTAACTTTGAAGCATGAAGAAAAGCTGAGCATTCTACTGGGATTTGACTACGAATATGTGTTTGAATTGATCATGAGTTTATTTGAGAGTCATATGGTCCTCTTACGAACCTCATTGAATCAAATTCAACAGCAATGGAATGCAAACCAGAAGGTGAATTTGTCAAATGAGGAATCACATCAAATCATAGAATGTGATTGTATCTCTTTTGCGTTTTCGTTATGAATAGTGAGTATTGGATGGTGTGTGCTTCTCATGGGTATTACTCTGCGCAGACAAAAGTTTAATGAAACCCAAGTCCTTTCCGGATCTCATCGTATTGATGCCACATTCACTTCCTCCGTCTTTCAAATTCTTAGTCTATTACAGCAGTATTCATGTGTATTTCTTCTTTATATGACCAATCTAGTTGACTACTCTCCCACTCCTTCCCCATCTTTTACGATCAATCATTGAGTATTTGGATGCTCTCATTTCTATGTATACATTCTATTCTTCTTTCATTTAGATGCACTGATTATAAGTTACGTACTATCACACAGTCATCACCAGAAGGACTGGAGATGGCTTCACGTCGTGTTCAAGCATATTCGGAGTTCTTCGAATTAATTCAGTTAGGTAGTCCATCAAATGTTATTCAATTCGTTTTTGATGTTTTGATTACTCTGTTGTCTTTTCGATCTATTACCCTTCCTGTCACTGCTCAAATAATTAATCTTTTTTCCATTCTGTGCCATAATATTCATACCCAAACTGTTCTTCTTTCATTAGAGTCCTCACGACGGCTTGTAACACAACATCATACCATGCATTTCTATGCTTTGTATCAACCTCATGCAGGAAGACTTCTCTCCTCATTCTATGCAGCTCTCACAGAGTTAATGCTTGTACGTGCATCACCTGGGGATCTTGAGCATTTCTGTTCTCCTCTTATTATTCAGTTGCAACAGCTCCAACAAGATCCTCCAGATAACTCTGAAGCATTTTGTATTTGTCTTCGTGAGATTACCGGCATTCTTCGTTCATGTACCAAATCCCAGCAGTATATCACTCTATATGATCTTATGTATTTCTTCAACATTTGAGTCATTTTCTAGAAGTCCTATTATTTACGATGTTATGACCAACTATATGACAGTGAAATGGAAAGATGAAAATGTGAGTGTTTCTGTCTTCCGCCTTATTGAGGAATTATCGTATATGTAGAATATAATGCTGAAAAATAGAAACAATAGAAACGATCGCGTGAATTACAGTGAAGCTTCTCCCACTTCTGTTTTATTTTTCCGGAGCATTGCTTCCATTTTCTACTCCTATTTAACTTGTGTGGCAACGGAACGAGACTCCCAGCCAAGACAAGTGGGTCCTCAACTGTTCAGTAATTCATAGAATCCGGTGTATTCCATGACAATCATGAAAGGTCTTATCATTATTCATTCAAGCTTATCATTGATCTTAGAAGGAAATTATGTATCCTTTGGAGCTATGCTCTTCTATTCCGACTCATGTATTCTCCAATTATTGTCTTCCCTCTCCTTGGTGATTGGTAAGTTGGAATTCAGCGATTTAATGACAATTCCAAAACTTATTCATTCTGTTTTCTCCTTCCTTCGTTCTCTTTTCACATCAAATATGTTGATTGTGTCTGTACTTCCGGAGAATCTCTTTCATTACTTTATTCAACTGTTGATTAATGGCGTGTCTTGTGACGGTCTCCGCTTGTTCTTTCTCTTATATATAGATGAACTTACTGCCAAATATGCTTCATCCACTGTGGACTCGCTTGCCACCTTTATGTATGTTAATAGCAAGGGTTGTCTAGAATCTTTTCGAAAGATTCAAGCACTAATCGGTGATCCACAATCTCTCTGGTCTCCGTACGCCAATTGACCAAGAATCATATCTAGAATGTTCTTCGAACTCTTTAATGCAATTCTATTTGGTCATCTCGGTGTCCAATGGAATCTGTCTCGGCCCCTTCTTTCGGTGTACTTAACGTATGAAAAGAGTTTAGAAGACTACTTCACCTATCTCCAGTCACAGTGCGATCCTGATCGACATTCCGAACTGATGTCGGTTTTTGCAGATATCTCACAACAATCATATCGATCTTTAGATGCAGTCGCACGTGATACCTTTAGTATGGATGTTCCAAAGTGGAAGCGAATTCTTCTGAATACTGCCTTCCGCCATTCATAACGATGTTTGTCAACAAACAGAAACACTCTTCGTAGAACAAAATGGATCGGTTAGGGAAAAGATACACAAGATCAACAAGAAAATCTCGCCGTTTCTTCGCCACAATCTTTAGTTTTTCATATGTACTATTTGCAACCAACTCACTGATTTCTTCACCGGCTCGCTTTGTAATCGTCATATTCTTTAAATCGTAATAATCTGTCTCAGCAGATCGTTCTGCAACAGTATCATAAATACGATAACATTCCTCATCCACACCGGCTACATCTTCTCCATCCTTACTCGAGATGATCACACAATGTATCTTATCATCATCTTCTGTCCATTCATCTCCTAAAATACCACATATTTGATGTAACACAATCGAACTGAGTACAAACAAAATGCAATTTCGAGAGGAGGAAGCCGGAACTCCTAATCGGCACTTTGGGCTACGATACAACCACCGCTGAATACTCTTCTCAGCAATAAAACGAGCTTTATGATGCCAATAATTATAATTGGATAGAGAGGAGGAGTGGCGACTCTTTGTTATTTCTTTTGTTGAAAAGGGAATTTGAAGATAGGGAAGTTCAGGAAACGACCGATCTGCCAGAAGAAACGATCCACCTTTAAATAATAATTGATTTAAAATGATACGGTTTAAAATTGAGCGTTTGTGATATCGGAGAGTGTAGCCAAGGGCAGAATCATTGAAGAGGGAACAGTTACTCTGATTTCCATTTTCGCTGATGTGAACATTAAAGAAATGACCATCCCGACCAACAACTACCAGGAGTTTAATACCGCTGCATCGACGTTCCACAGAAAAGGACGAGTTCTCTTGTATAGACGCCACTTTCGGAATAAACAGGGCATCTAATGATAACACGGAGTGAAGAGGACCTACCAACAACACCTACAGCGCCAGGAAAGAAACGTTTTGAATTGACTCTCAATAGGTTTTGATTACTAAGAGCAGGGAAGCGGATCACTTTGTCCTTCAGTTCGTTCATAATCTTGTTAAACAAGGAGATATAGGTATACAAATTTGCTACCGGTATTCCACAGAATCTCGAACAACAGCGAATAGAAAAATTCGTATTTGTATACAAAATCACAGCACACAGGAATATAGTAACTTCAGAAGGACTTAAATCAGTTAGAATTGATAACTTGAAGGCTTTTGTTGTAGTAACTTCCTTTTCAAGAGCATCTAACGTCCTTCTGTGAAGATGAAAAAGACGACGGAATAGATTTGCTTTTTCGGGCTGAAGGATATAAGAAAGAAGAGTTGGAGGTTTTACAAGACGATAGTCACCATAGAGCCATGGAGTTGTTCGGAACGATTCCAAAATAAGCTCACACTCCCTTCTATTCTCAATGTTGTGAATCAACTGATAGATCAGCTCATCCATATCCTCAAAATA
The DNA here is from genome assembly GCA_027406425.1 of Blastocystis sp. subtype 8. NCBI lineage: Eukaryota > Bigyra > Opalinata > Blastocystidae > Blastocystis > Blastocystis sp. subtype 8. The sequence continues at coordinate 35,134 of JANPWN010000046.1, forward strand.
ACCCTATGTAAGAATCCGTCGGTGCACGAAAAGTTGGTTCTCCCAATCATTATAGAATCCTCAGGTAATCAAATGAACTGTAATGGCTTTTGATGGGTCCTTCTGACATTGTTGGGATTGACATTGGAACATGTACAATGGAAGCGTGTTTGTGGAGAGAGGGCGGATTGACTCAAGTTCCTCTCAATAATCAGTATTTCACATACCCATCGTGTATGTATGTCGGAAAGGAAGGAATTTATACTGGAAGTGTTGCTATGGTGAAGAGTCGCAACCGACCCCATCAATTAATTTCTCATGCTAAAAGACTTATAGGAATGAGACACAACAACCCGCTTGTTGAACGGGACCGAGATACTTGGAATTGCCAGATTGTTCCTTCAGTGAATGATTATGCCAAGTTTCAAGTGACTCATGATGGTATAAAAGAGGAATTTACACCAATTGATGTTACTGCAACTATTTTGCGCGATGTCCACGAGAAGATCAACGCTTTTGCAGGTCATCGAATTGTCAGCGCTGTTGTTAGTGTTCCAGCCACCTTCAACAATGATCAGCGAGCGGCTACTCTTTCAGCTGCACGCATCGCTGGATTTGAATCTGTAACACTTTGTACGGAGCCTACAGCCGCTGCCATTTCCTATGCATACAACGCTCTACAAGAGATATCATCTCTTCATCTGTCTGGTTTAGTAATGGTGTATGATCTTGGTGGAGGGACGTTTGATGTTTCAATTTTGCGCATTACAGGAAAGAAATACGTGATTGTCGGTAATCATGGAGACAGTCATCTCGGAGGAGAAGATTTCGACAGAGCTCTCTTCAACTACTGTTTACAAGAGTTGGAGAAACGAGGTATTCAAGAACTCACGATAAGGCAACGGAGTACGCTGATGGCAAAATGTGTGGAGACGAAACAGCTCTTCACACAAAATGGCTACGAAACGGAGATCACTCTTCCTTTAACAGTAGACAGTGAAGAAACTATTACAATCACTTCAGATATCATCAGTCAACTGTATAGTGCAGATATTGAACATACCATAACGCTAATGCGTCAGTGTCTTGCCGAAGCCTCTCTCAGAATATCGCAAATCGGCCATATTATTCTGGTTGGTGGTTCATCACGGCTATTTTTAGTGGAAAAGCTTCTACGAGAGGAGTTTGGTATACCCATCTCAAAGGGGGTGAATCCGGACCTAGCTGTTTCAGAAGGAGCACTGTTAATTGGTTTAAGTAAATTGGATAGTAATTTGTTTGAGATCACGGATTGCACTAGTTTCAATATTTACTTGCAAACTAGTGACACATCTGGATTTGTTTTGATTCCTAAAAGTGCGGCCCTTCCCATTGATATCGAGTATCCATTCCCTTTGAAGAAGGTAGGGAGCCGACTGCGTGTTGGATTGTACCAAGGATCTGATACGTATATTGGAAATGATGAACTGCTTGGATACTTCTTCATTGAGGGGATTCCTGAACTATTTCGAAGGCATGATAATTTGAATTTCTCGCTCAAAATACATATTGATGAAGGTGGGATTGTTCATGCATCTGTAGTGTGTGTTAACGAGCCTACGATAACAAATGGAAAGGAAATGACCCTTTTCAGTAAAGTCCAAGATGAGACAACAATCTGTGAGAAAAGAAAACTTCAAGATATCCGGATTCACAGAATGACCTTACAAGATAAGAAAGAATGCGCCTATGAGTTCATTGAAGAGATCGAGGCGATGAAAAGAGAATCAGATACAGAAACTTCTGAAGAGATGAATCTGGCTCGAGATTTTCTTCAACAAGATGATATACCCTTATTGGCTCTGAATGAGATGATTGAATCTTTACGAGAAAAATATACATTAATATGTGATGAATAGTGCTTTGTTTGTTGAGTGTTGAAAATTGGCACCTTTTTTGTCAATTCATTTCTCTGATTCTCTTCCAGTTTTCATTGGAAATATGCAGTACGAAGCTCCCAAGAACGCTGTTCCCCAGCGAATTGCCATTCATCGCTTCATCTCATTAAAGGATTACGGCATTATTGCAGCTATGACTCTAATCTCTCTTCCGTTAGGATGGTATTTCGGTATTTATTTGATTGAATTGTTCCTCATTTCTAGGTAGAGGAAATGGAAGATTTGTTCAGAGAGCGACGATGTATACCACTGGTTTGATCGGTCTGGCTGGAGGTTATTCAATGGCTCTTGTTAATGCTAGAAAGAGAGCTCTAGGAGAATGAATCGCTTTCTGACGTCGATATGCAATGCAACAGTATTTAGTAATCTTTCCTTGTGTTTTTGAAGAAACAACATTCATAGCCACTCTTCTTTCCGCCCGTATCGTTCATGAAAACGGTAGATGATGCGTTTACAGCGTCTCATTGTAATTCGGCACCGATCAAGAAGATCATCCACCTTATCAAGATTCGAATGAGCTCTAGATATGACTGCACCTTGAAGTCCTACTTGGCCGTTCCTCTTGAAAGCAAAAGAGTTTGGTTCCTTTCGAGAGTTGGTATCAATCTACATTATACACTAGTCTCCATCCGTACTCATTACACAGAGTATTATAATTCCTCTCCATCTCTAGATATACTCCATGCATTGCTTCTTCATGTTTCCGTCTCTTTTCGATGGATGACTGTGAAGGCGGTGGTGGGATTTCGGTCCAAACTCCATCAAGAATATCATCTAACGCTATATCTTATTTAATCTCTCTTTTTCTACATATCATTCCAGAAGGAGCTGAGTCATCCATTTCAACAGTTACTTCCAGGTCCGTATCCAGAATCTCAATCTCTTTGAGAAGTGCCCAAACGATCTCGTTTACTACTTCCTGAAGTATTTGCATCGATCTCTTCTTCTTTGGTGGAGGAGTTACTGCTTCCTTTCCATGCATTCGTTTCTTACTTCTTCGTTCCTTTCGAATTTGATCTTTAATGTATAAATGACAGACCCCAAAGTGGGGATATGCCTGACCATATTTGTTTGATCTGCACCCATTAATCCTGTTGACAAGATGTACAGAATCTCAATTACTTCTGTATACCGAGTTTTTAGATCGACTGCCGATGATTCTGGACCTGGTAATTCACTACGAACTCCAAATACCAAATCTGTCACTTCCTATGAAAATAACTACATTTCATTCATTACATGCAAGTTGCAGGCAAACAAATAACGCACTTTGGGTGAATGCATTAGGATAGGAATCAGGATTTGAAAAGCTAAATCCCGTGTCTATTCAAATCATTGTTATTCACAGTATAATACAATGGCACTCTTGGCTTTCATCTTTTGTAATAGCTTATAGTAGTACATAACACTCAATTTTCGTTCCTTCACTTGTTCCTATAGATAGCATAACAACTTTCTTACTTACAATGATATCATTCTTCAATCGGGTTGACACGAAGAGTGTTTCTTCCTCAGAAGATGTAGCTTCATCCAACATCTTATCAATAAGAGCTATAATCCCAGCATTTGTTTCCATCGGGTATCTTAAGAATAATATGTCTGTCAACAAACACATCAATTTGATTACTTTCGTCCACGAATTCCCTTCATCTTATTCTCCTGGACCTCCACTGTGACTTTACAGCTCGAATCGGTATCCGAGATGATCTGTGAATTGTAGCATGCCTTTCCAGTAGCAACATCCTTCACAACCTGCGAATTGTCATCACACTCCGCATACTGTGTAGTGCATGTATTCATAACGAAACTTCCGGTCTTATCAACACAGATAATGCCAGAGAAAGAACACTCGATTCCATCACACACAGAGGTGAGAATCTGTTCATTGTTGTAGCACTTCGTTCCATCGGCTGTCAGGCGAGGTTTCGTATACGCTCCATTAGAGCACATCACATAGTAATTGGTACATCTATTAGCGATAATCTTGCCATTACTGTCAGCACACAGGATGCCATCAAAGTCACAAGAAGAAGAAGAAGCGCACTGAGTGGCGTCTGCCGACACAATCTGCTGGTTGTAGCAACGAGAACCAGAAGCCACAGCAATCGGAGATGAATACTTGTAGTCAACACACTCCACGAAGTAGCTAGTGCAGGCATCAGCAGTCAAAGTACCATCGGAAGTAGAACAAATGAAGCCGGTGAAGTCACATTCCTTAGGAGTACATGTAGTTGAGGAGACCAAGGCATCATTCAAACACTTCTGGTCTGATGCAACTTGAGTGGGACCCACCTGGACGCCATTCTCACACTGAATGTAATAGTCAGCACAAGTTCCAGTCACAGCAACTCCCTTGGAATCAGTGCAACGCACTCCGGTGAAGGAACACTGAGGAGATGTACAATAACTCTCAAGCACAAACTCATTGTTATAGCAACGAGTACCAGTGGCAACAGCCTGAGGCTTCGACTGCGTTCCATCAACACACTCCACATAGTAACTAGTACAAGTATTGCTAGTCACAGTACCATCAGCAGTCACACACTTGAATCCGGTGTACGAACACTGAGCTCCAGGGCAAGTTGATGTCAGAACAATACTACCAGCAAGACACTTGGCTCCATTAGGAACCAGCATAGGATTAGTGACATGACCATTGTTACACTCGACGAAGTAATCAGTACAAGTAGTATCAAGATAAGTTCCAGCTGCATCTGTGCACTGAATGCCAGTGAAGTCGCATTCAGTTCCAGTGCAGTTGAATGGAAGAACCAATTCACCATTCAGACAATAGGTACCAGAAGCCACAGGCATGGGTGAAGAATATTTACCATTGTCACATTCCATGAAGAAACTAGTACACACATCATCATAAGCCACACCACTAGCGTCACTGCAACGAATGGCTGTGGTAGTGCACTCCACTCCAGGACAATCACTCACAAGAACCTGTTCTCCGTTACGACAACGTGTTCCATTGGCTACCTTCCGAGGAGCAGTGTAACGACCATTGTCACACTCAGCATAGTAGTTGGTACAGACATCAGTATATTGAGTACCTTCAGCATCCACACACACGATCGAATCATTCGTACACTGAGTATCCTGGCATTTATCAGCATTCACAATATCACCCTTGAGGCAACGAGTACCATCAGCAACAGCTCGAGGTGCACTGATGTATCCATTATCACACTCAATATAGTAGCTTGTACAAGTTGTCTCACGGACAGTACCCTCAGAGTCAGTGCACTGAAGACCAGTGAAACTACAATCAGTGCCAGTGCAGTTTGCAGCAAGGATAATCTCACTGTTGTAGCAACGAGTTCCATCAGCAACAGGCATAGGAGCCGTCACAACACCATTATCACACTCAACATAGTAACTTGTACAAGTATCAGACTGAACTGTTCCATATGAGTCAGTGCATCGAATGCCATCATAATCACATGTCACTCCAGAGCACACAGAAGCCAACACCAATTCATTCTTCAGACAACGACTTCCTGCAGGGACCTCACGAGGAGACATCAGATATCCATTATCACACTGTGTGTAGTAATTAGTACAAGTATCAGGATAATAAACATTATTGGCATCGGTACAGCGAATACCCTCAAAGTCACACTGGGCTCCACTGCAAGAATTGGCATTTACCTGCTCACCATTACGGCAACGTGTTCCTTCAGCAACAGGACGAGGAGCAGTCACAGAACCATTATCACACTCAACATAGTAGCTTGTACAAGTATCATTGTACACATTACCATTAGCATCAGCACACTTGATTCCTTCATAATCACATTCAGCAGAAGAACAAGCAGAAGCAGAAACAATCGCTCCAGCATAGCAACGAGTTCCATCAGCAACAGGCATAGGTTGTGAAGTACCACTCTCAGCACACTCAATGAAGTAGCTAGTACATGTATTTGTGTAGACTACTCCATTAGCATCACTACACTTGATTCCTTCGAAATCACAGTTCTGATAACTACAATCTGCAGTCTTCACAAGGCGACCATTGTAACAACGCGTTCCATTAGCTACAGCAGTAGGAGCAGTGTAACTGCCATCAGCACACTGCACAAAGTAGGGCTGACACATATTCTCATAAATGACTCCATTGGCATCAGTACACTTGATTCCCTCGAAGGAACAAGCAGCTCCAGAACAAGCAGAAGCCAACACAATCTGACCCTTGAGACACTTGCTTCCATAGGCAACAGGACGAGGATCGATGTAAAGACCATTGAAACATTCCATAAAGTAATCAGTACAGGTAGTAGTATCGACTACACCAGAAGCATCCGAGCAGACAAGATCTCCCTGTGTGCAGACAGAAGTGGTGCAGTTGGAGCTGTGGACAATAGCACCATTCAGACACTTAGTTCCATCAGCCACAGGCATTGGGTTGGTCTGAAGACCATTATCGCATTCCACAAAGTATGAGGTGCATGAATTGGTAATCACATTTCCAGAGAGATCAGCACACTTCATTCCTTCATAGTCACAAGTTGCAGTGCAAGAAGTGGCAGTTACTTGCTCGTTATTGTAACATCGAGTACCATTAGCAGTCTTGCGAGGAGAAGTGTAGGAGCCAAATTCACACTGGACATAGTACTCAGTGCATCCACTCGTGGTCAAGACGCCATCAGCAGTAGAGCAACGGATTCCCGTGAAATCACACTCATAATTAGAAGAGGAACATTGACTCTCAGCAATCAGCTCGCCATTATAGCAGCTAATACCAGGATCAGTATTCTCTACCACTTGTTCAAAAGTACTATTGTAACATCCCTGATAATACTTCGTGCAAGTACCAGTCACGGGAATTCCAGCAGAAGTCGTACAACGTTTCGTACGAACACCATTCACGATATCAGTGCAAGGAGAAGTACATGTGTCCTTGAGCAGAATCTCGCCATTCTTACACATGGAACCAGCAGGGACATCTTCAATCACTCCATAAACCCCATTCACACACTGTCTGTAATAGCCAGTACAAACATCAGTTTGAATTACTCCAGAAACATCAGTACAGACGATTCCAGCACCCGTGCAGGTAGCTCCAGTACAGACTTCATCCAATACAATCTCACTGTTGTAACACTTGGTTCCATCAGCCACAGGCATCGCCTTGGTGATAACTCCATCATCACACTCCACAAAGTAGGAAGTGCAAGTATTGCTGACAACAGTACCAGCAGAATCAGAGCAACGAATTCCAGTGAATGAGCAAGAAGGATCGGGACATGTTCCAGAAATCACAAAGTTATTAAGATAGCAATAAGTACCATCAGGAACCGCCTGAGGCTCGCTAATGGCTCCATCGTCGCACTCAACGAAATAACCCGTACAGTAGGTGTTAACAAAATCACCAGCTCCATTGGTACACTGAATTCCAGTGAAGGTACAATCAGAAGAACAAGCAGAATTAAGAACGATTGCGTTATTGAGACATTTAGATCCGCGTGCGACAGGCATGATATCTGTCAGAACACCATTTTCACACTCACGGAAATAGGAAGTGCAAGAACCAGAAACTTCAGTTCCCTGAGCGTCCGTACAGTGAATTCCGAGGGTTGTGCAGGTTGTAGTAGCTAAGCAATTAGTAGCAGCAACGATAATGCCGTCGCGACAACTTGTTGTTTCAGGATCATTGACCTCGATAGGAGCGGTTTGGATGTGCTGTTCTGTGCAAAGAGCATAATATTTCGTACAGCTGCCAGTCACTTCCACCCCATCACTGTTTACACAAATTGCTCCCTCAAAGTCACAGCCTAGCATGTTAAGGATCATCTCAACCACATACTTGTCAACTGCGTAAGAGCGAGTTGAACCACAACAGCAAGTATCAACGAATATCGCTTCATTATACCTTTGGAATCCTATTGAGAAATAATATGGTATATGGATCACCCTTGAGAAGCGAAGGTTGTCAACTTGACAGATGACACTTGACAGGATAGGATTGGTAAAAGAAGAGGGATTTTTGCTTCATTTCAGATCGATCAAACTACGAAGCAGTACTTTTCCCTAGTAAAGTGCTTTCAGGACTAGATAGAGTACCAGTTATATCATAAACCGTTTGAATACCATTAATAGACCAAATATAAGGAAGAATTCTCATCAGTATGAATTACAATGGAGGACAGAAAACCACAGGATGAGAGTCCAAAAGACGAAAATGAGGATTCTAGAGATGTTGTTCCAGAGTTTAGTACCGAGTACAAGAGAGATGTGTAGTTGATAAAGGAGGATCAATGATGGATAGTGAGGGATGCATCGATTATATTAATGGCGGTGTGCTAGATGAGAATAGTCGACGTTATGATGAGATACTGAACCCGTTGGTGGAAGAGGAGAATCAAATTCGCCATGAAGATTTCAATAAACTTAATCTTCCCCCAGAAGAACTTCTGAAAACGGAGACAAGTCGTGATGCGTTTCCTGAACGAAATAAGCCTGTTAACAAGTCTATCAAGATCGATAAAGAGGTGCTAAAATCTACAGGAACTGGTATTATGTCGAAGGCTCGATCCATGTTTGATAAGATGGTTGAGATTCGGAATCAACAACAGCAGCAACGGAAGTTAGCTAAGGAAACGGAGAAGTCAACTCCCCACGATACTGGTCATGAAACTGAAGTAACTCATCTTCGTGAAGTACTGAAACGAGAGCCTCAACTGAAAACGATTGAAGAGATGAAAAAACCTGAATTAGCGTCGTATCCCATCATGGCGCCCAAAACAGCTGAATCAATCCAGGAAGATGAAGAGGAGGATGTGAAAGAAGATATCAAGGAAATTAAGAAGATTGTAGAACCAGATGTCGCTGTTCCGAAGGATCTTCCTCAGTCCCAGAAGGATCCATTTCTTCCTCCCTCTACAGTGCCTTCACAAGGAAAAGGGGATCATTCAAAGAAACCTTCGTGGATTCGTCGACAGGGTTCAAATGCTTGGAAAGCAACAAAAAACACATCCAAACGTTTTTGGACCTTCATGAAAGAATCCGATGTCGCTGGTCAAGTGTTACTGTTTGGTGTGAGTGCAGGAGGTGAGAGAGTTTGTTGTTTGACATGTAGCTGTGCTACTGCTAATAGTCAAACGTAAGAGCTTCTATTCATTCCGAACAATGGAAGATCTCCATCGTGTAATGAAATCTCCTTGTTCTTTCCATGCTGCCAAGCTATCAGTGCATAAAGATTCAGGTATCATTCAACTGTACCGGTGAATGTGATGAATGAAGTGTAGTCGTCAGATCCCATTTCCTCGCTACTTATCTCGTTCTTCTGTAATAAATGCGTCTATGGCAGATATTTCGTCGGCTCTCCCCTTCAGTATGCTAGCTGTGAACATGTCTCCGGCAGTAATTGTACAATGACCCTTAATAATCACAACATTAGAAACAAATTAATGGTCTCCTCGCAATGACTGATCAATCTGCTCTAAAAGTGCATGTGTTATACTAGTAAGAAAATTCGAAGCCCAGTCAATTGTAGTCCTTCTGATGTTAATCCCACGCTGGCCGATACAATGTTGTATGGAGATCTGAAAGCCAAGGGATTTGGCTCGAATGTGATCACACGATCAATGTATCATAGTTTGCCACAGTATTTGGTAAAAATGGGATATTGTTCGATTGACAGAGATGTGTAAGTAAAATGACCTGGATTAAGTTTTAGTAATATTGACATCAATTCAGACACGCGGAAGTATATGAAGGCACTGGGAAATAGTGAGTTATACGCTGTACGAAGAGTATGTAGGTGATGTTGAAACTGATGCGTAGAAACTTGGAATATGGGAAGAACGAACAAGCACATTCGAAGACAATCTGTTGGTGAAGGGTTGGTTTGCAGTCTATCGCCCTTTTTATAATCGTTTTATTTATCCAAGAAGAGTGTTAAAAGTAAAGCACAAAGAATAAATTTTGAGTAACAGTCATGTTTGTTGAATTGGCAAGTCCTATGTTGGTCTGGAACCATGATACAGAAAAGCAGTGGAAACACCAAACCGGCGGTTCGGCAGAACCATTTTCATTTTCATGGGATCTATCTTAGCTACATGTCGTGGTTCAAAATATTGGAATTATCATAATGATATATCTGCAGTTCTTTCTAATGTGAAAGTTTTTGGTAAGGAGATCCCGTCCTTACCAGTTGGGGATTTTAGTGTTAACTGCTTTGCCGCATCCCTTTCAGGGTTTGATAGAGAGAAAGGAATGATTTGTAGGTACAATAATATGAAGAAACCAAATCAAGATAGAGTACTGGTCCACTACGATGAAAATACAAAGTCCCTAATCATAGGTGTCTTTGATGGTCATGGGAGAAAGGGTCATTTTGTTTCCCAAGTATAGGAAGGACGTATAATAAGACGTAGTTCGTAAGAGATAAGTTCTTGAAGAATCTTCTCCTTGTTGACATTTTCAAGGTGGACCCATTATCGTCTATGCATTATGCTATCAAAAAGGCAGAGGAAGAATTAGTGAATAGTATGATTATTTTAGTCTCTTTCATACTAGCAATGACTGATGTATGTTCAGGAAGTGGTACAACGGCAATTGCTTTTATTATTCGTGGGCGCAAGTTGTATGCTATTAATGTGGGTGATTCAAGGTTTGTATACGATGTCGTTGTAAGAGATAGACTGTTCATTTTATTGCGCACTCAAACTCAATTGGTCGCAGAGAATATTACAAAGATTCATTGTCCGGATCATGAAGCCGAGAAGAAACGCATCGAGCAAAATGGAGGTCATATTCGAAGTACACGTACTTTTAACAGTTATCAGTCCATTTCACGTGTATTTGGAGAGGATGGGAACATTGGTGGATTGGCGATGAGTCGAAGTGTGGGTGATACGGTGCTCCATCGCTATGGTGTTATCAGTGAACCTGACCTCTATGAACGAGATCTGTCTGATGACACAGTGGGGTTACTTCTCGGTTCTGATGGTCTTACCACTTCATTTGGAATGTCGAAATGTTTCCGAGTGATCCTTTCGGAGGCGTCGCCGCAGCTTGGCTTGAGAAAACTTATGTCGAATTGTTATCGCAGCATGTACGAGGAATCACAACATACATATGTGGATGATATCAGCGGAGTATATGTGCAAATCCGTCCCGTTGATATGAAGACAGCGTTGGAGGTTGTCGATCGGATTCCACATGTTTAAACTTGTATCATACTACTTTTGCTGCAAATTATGACTCTCTTTGTTTTAACACAGAATGACGGATGTGTTGAATGGCAGCAGTTCTGCTGATCGAGATTTACTCATTAAAATTGCTTTATCATCATAGTTCGGAGAATTGCGACAGGAGTCGCCCACTTTGTCGCAAGAATACGAATAATGGAGTATATTAACTAGAGCCTATTTGAATTTGAAATAAATTGTCTACTGTACAAAATGGTCAACAAAGCTCATCTATAGAATAGTAGAACTTGAATAATGAATCTTCACTCGTCTGGGCATCACTCACTTCACATCTATAGTATTGGTAAGAAATCTGGGTTAGAAAGCTAATTCCAAGGTGATGAAGTACGTGCGAGACTTGGTGATAAGTATTTCCCTGCAAAGATTATCGAAATGCAAGTAAACAAGGCAGATCCTCTTAAGAACAATTACTACGTTCATTTTGGACATGTACAATTCAAATGAACTGTTTCAGCTGTCAGGTCAATCGTCGTATGGATACTTGGATGACGTCTGCAGATATTCTACCATTTCGTGTCGATCCATCGGAGGTTTTGAATTGTTGGATATCTTGATTTATAGGCTGTCGAAAGGGAGAAGATTGTGGATACAATTGTGGACTTACTCACTTATTCTCATGGAATAGAACAAATTTGAAGTGGCTGGAGTAACAATTCAGCAGGCTTCAGGTGTAATCGAGTATTATGAGCCTGAACACACAAGTAAAATGGGTATGGATGATGCATCGATTCGAGAACATGAGGAAGTTACAAAAGTGAAAGTAATAATGTTCTCTTTTCGTAATCACTAGAACATCAAATCAATTCAAATAGGACGGTATATCATTGATAGTTGGTATTTCAGTCCATTTCCAAAGGAAATGTATCCGACAGGTCATACGGAATGTGTATTGTCCCTTCCCTTTGATGTTATTTAGTTGTTTATTTGCGAGTATTGTCTCAGTTTTTTCTTAACCTATGGTGAGCTTCATCGTCATATGCAAAAATGTACCTTCTTTGTCAGTTTGTCAAGCTTGATTGATTCATAGAGTCCTCCAGGTGATGAGATTTATCGGAAAGACAACATTTCTGTATTCGAAGTAGATGGAAACGGAGATTATAACCAACGCGTGTATGCCGAAAATATCTCATATATTGCCAAATTGTTCTTGGATCACAAAACTCTCTATTTCGATGTAACTCCCTTCTATTTTTATGTAGTAACTGAATACGATGATCAAGGATATCATCTTGTTGGTTATTTCAGTAAGGAGAAGTGTAGTGAATTGGGGTATAATCTGGCTTGTATTATGACGCTTCCTCCACATCAGCGGAAGGGGTATGGTCATTTTATGATCGAATTTTCTTATGAATTGAGCAAAATCGAGAAGAAAGTTGGATCTCCCGAAAAACCCCTTTCGGATTTGGGTCACATTTCTTACCATAGTTTCTGGAAAGAGGGTTATTCTTTGCGTGTGATTTGATAAGTAGAGTTAGTGAAATTGTTGTCTAAATCACATCAACAGATGTTAAGTCTGATTGATATCGCCAAAATGACTTCATTCACAATTGAAGACATTATGGAAACACTTAAACTCCTAGACTTGCTTAAGTAGTGAAAGCAAATGGATGATGAAATAGATACTATAATGGCCAGTACATTCTTACAGTTCCTCAGAATCTAATTGATATGATGGCAAAACCAGTAAGAACTGAAGTGTTGAATGAATGATAGAATCGGAAAGGACCTACGGTATGTCCTTCTTGTATTCATTGGAGGCCTTCAAGAGTAAGGTGAATGAGTATAAGAGTGATGGTTAGTTTAGTAAGAAAGACAAATGGTCGTACGCAAATCTTGGGAATGATGAAAAGTTGTAATGAATTGTTTGATAAAACAATTGGATTAACAGAGATTAAATTCATCATTATCATCATCCTCAGGGGTCTAGGAATAAAGAGAGGGATAATAATATACTTGTTCTTTGCGTTTCTCCACATGAGGTTTAGGTCGAACTGATTCCACAGGCTTACCAGGAGCCAAATCACTAGTCCTCATATCTCCTACTTATTCCTACACTGGTACAGACTCATCACCTTTTGCTTGACGAAGCAAGTCCTCACTCTCTGAACAATACCATGGTACACAATGGGAGATTTGTAGATTCTTACCAATGCGATTGACTTGCTGTTGTACAAAGTTAAGTTGATTATGTTGCTTCAATTCTTCTAAACGGTCCTCATCGAAGTCTTCACAAGCCTTCAGTAAATCTTCTTCTAGTGCAATTTCATTACTTTTCAAGTAAGTGTCACATCTATAACTCAAACGATCAACTATCACTTACTGGAGATGCTGGTTGAATTCCTGCTGTGCTGCAGGGACATCGTCCATACCCAGATAAATAATCACAATCGACACAAAACACTTAAATCTATGCAAATCATCAATCTGTCAATTACCTACACGTTGTGCTCTTGTTGAAGTTTCTGGAACACTTGAATCATACGACGAAGCAGAATAATGGCTGACTGGAATCTTCCAATTCGAAGAAGCAGATTCAATGTATTGTTAAATGTGTCCACTGCAAATTCCTGACGATCGAAATTCTGACCACTTAGACAACAATCCCAATCCGTACAACTAGCAAATTGCATGCTCTTAACATGTAACCAGCCGTCATGTTAATATCAGTTTTCTCCACCACTTTCGCCACTTTCACAAGACATTCAGCAGCTTTATCCATACTGTTTGCGAGTTTGTAATGCTGACAACAGCGATCATAGTATCCACGAGCATCCTTCTCACTATTAGCATCACGACGTTGAATGGACAGCTTTCAATAAATACACGTTGCAAAACCTACAAGTGCACATTTCTCCAGTTTCTGACCCGCACTTAAGTCGTCCTCGAGCTGAACACTAATCCAAACCATCGTCACCACCTACTTCTATATCGAGATCAGCACTCTTCTCATAGTACTCAATGGCGTGCTCAAGATCCTCAGCAACATAAAAAGCTTGCGCTAAACACTCACTAATCTACAAAAACACGTACCAGCTTCAAAATATTCAATAGTAGCAGCATTGATATCTGGTTTGCGTTTGAAGAAGCTCGTCTTCATACTAGACAGTTACATTGTCTCCGATCCCATACCACTTGGCAGCATCATCAAGGTGCTTCTGTGCCTCTGCAATCTTTCTGGCTTTCATGGTGTCTAGATGAACAAATGACAGAAATCGCGAGTCTGCAAAAAAAGGAAAAAAACCGTTTTTCTCGTCTAGATACAGGCGTTATCTGGACCAGTTTGAGCTTGATTCAGAATCGTAATGACTCAATCGTTGATGAATGCTACTTTCCGCGTGGATTCCACGGGAGATGTATTTGAGTTAATAGTTGACGGAAATCAAGCAATTAACGACGTTATCAATCAAGTTCTCGTTCCTGCATTAATAGTATCTGGCTGCAATACCATTTAAAACATAGGATGCCCATATGGAATTGGATGTGAATGGGATTCGTTTATATCTTAAAAATGGTGTTCTGAGTCCCAACATCTCGTTACTAAGCTACGGCTATCAGTCTGGAGATGAGATTGTCGTTGAACTCATTCATGTCGAAGTGTAGGGAGTGAATAATGCATAGGAAAATGACGATATGGCCGGCAGCGATGAGACATCTTCGGGTATTGAAATTGGTGGATTATTATTGTAGGTGTAAAAATGACCCGTTTACTTCTGGATAATGACTTCAATGGAGCTTGTGCATATCTACTGGATCAAGTGGATTCAAGCGACTCCTTGGAACGTTGTCTTCAGATCTTTGTTGCTAATATCACGGCCAAGTTTCTCCCAGTCAAGGCAGTTGTGGAATTTCAGAATGATGATGGTACTATTTTTAGTGCAATAGCTCAGATCTTAATGCTTTATGGTGGTCGTGATCTCCTTTTGTGTAATGGGATTGTGAACTGTGCACTAATTCTTCTCAATATCATTTTAACTAATTGTACAGATGCAACAAAGGACTAACTTTCAGATCCCCTTGATCTCATTGCTGATGACATACTTCTCTTCTTATGGAGATCTCTTCTCTTTGTATTCGATAATTGCTGTCAGACATATTCAGAGAATCGTTCTCTTTTCAGTCGTACAGGTCCTCCAGAATACATCCAGAATATGGAAGTCCAATTTTTCGTAGCAGAATCTCTGACTGATGAAGATCGGTGCATTATTGCGAATACTACCCAACTGGCAGTGTTCACTGTGAGTATTTTAATAACCACTGAACCTGTTGCTCAAGAGCTGAACACAGACTATGCTATTGAGTCTGTCATGGCTTTCTTCGAGATGTACGGGGATAATCACATTCTGACGGGCATGTTCTATTACGCATATGCACATTCATTAACTCAAAGTAAGAGTGATTTGTAGAATTCCAATATTAGCCGATCTATTGAAGAAGAGTAATATGAGTATTTTTATGGCTCATTACATCACAACTCATCTAAGAGAGTATACCGAAGTGTGTGTAGAATGAGTGGATGAGTGATAGGAGTGTTTGAGTAGTCGAGATGAGATAATTGTTATTGATGTGGCTGAACAGCAGGTGCATTTCTCGACCTGTTTTTCTTACTGTTTGGCTGTCATCTGTGCTGATATGAATGGTTAGAGAATGATGAAGGAATGAAGCATAGATGATTTGGATCGTGTGTTGGGTGATCCTGAAATTGATCTTCCATCTCTCCTTCAGTCCATTCTCATTTCAACTCTTAGTGTCTATCAGACGGCGGTTTCAGATCTCGATAAGAATGATTTTGAGGAAATGCTCCATAATCTCTTCCGACTCCTCACTGTGCTGACTTATGACCCACATACTTGTGAATTATTAGCTCGAGAAGATATTCAGTATACTACTCGCTTAATCAAAGAGAAGAAGGCGTTACGTCGTGGAGAGGAAGTGATTGTGGAAGATGAAGATAAGTCACTGCTATTGGAGACTCTTCAGAAAGTAGTGGCTTTTTGTAAGGATGATGTGGTAATCACTGTCCATTTCTCCAGTATTCTACGAAATCTGTCATGTTGTAGTAAGTGTAAAAATCATTAGTATTATTGTCAGAACATATTTACAATACTTTAGCTATTACTCGTGCGTGGTATGATAGTATGTGTGAGATCCTATTAAATGAACAGGCGAAGTGTATGAAAGGGAATCAGGGCGTTTCATTGGATTGCTTGATGTTCGTGAAACAAAGTGTTCAGAGCGATCAGGAGGGTTGGGATGTGATTCGAACGCTAATGAACAATTTTATGCGAACTATCACTAATTTGTGTGTGTTGAATTGTAAGTGAAGGGTGAATGTGATGATTGATGCTGAATGAGATGTGATGAGGATGGAATAGAAATGATTAGCTGACTGCTTAAATTAAATATCTAACCCCATTAGCTCGCTTCCTTCAAGTGGTACTCAAGAGTTCCTTTTGGAAATCAGGCGATTACTTCATGGTTCTCCAGAGTATTCCCTTCACTGCCTCTCTCTCCATCACGGTCCTTTCCTTCATCCAACTTCTTGTCTCCGACCCTCGTATCTCTTTGTCCTCTCTTTCATTCTCAGAAGCCACGTATTCACGCGAAGATCTCCTTAGTATTCTCTCATGTTCTTATCAAGGTATTGAAGAGGAGAGAAATCGAATGGAAGAGATGTCACATATTATTGGACGAAGAGGCACGGCAGAATATAAGATTCTATATGAGGAGGTCATGGAGGTAATCACTAAATTAGATCAGTATATTGGTAATGGAGGTTGGTATGTGTTAATTGAATTATATTCAGTTTTACAATCATTTTCAGAACCAGAAATTGTCCCTATTCCTGATTCCGAAATCTCCATGATTTGTGTGATCAGTAATTCATGATAATCAATAGTGATAACACTACCGATGAGTCTCCTTACTATTCGTCCTCTCATCGATCACACTACAGCTACACTCACTTTGGCTTCAGTAATTTTGACTCCAGAAGGAAGCTTGCCTGATCTGCAGATGGATCCATCTTATGATTTATTTTTACCTTTCGATACATCCTTTGGTGTATTACGAGAAATTGTACTGTTTTCAGGAATACCAATAATTGGTAGTTTTCGGATCAGCAAGTGAATCGTATTGAATACCAGGGTAAGGAGATGAATGAATCAGTGCCTCTTATGAATACAATCACAGAAGATTCCGCGATCATTGTGTTGGTGGTTCGTACCCACATGATAACACCTTCAGAGGGCAGAACCCTTCATCCAGCTGAAGAGCGAACGATTCGATCACTCCATGTGGAACAGCCCCGAACTCAACAGGTACCAGTTCTCACCCTGCTGGCTGAACGCTCTCCTGCGGGTGTGATGAATGGAGAGAGCGATGATGAGGTTGATGAACTGCCTCAGAGTACAACAAATACACTCAAAATCCTTACAGCGAAAAAGAGACGTCTCAGCAATCGATTCTCACGATGCTTCTCTTCGGCACAGCCACCAGAAGAATTCGAGAAGATCCCTGAAGAGAATTTAGAGACTGGGGAGTTTGATCTATCAAGTGATTCTGAGGGATCCCAAAGATTACACTCTGATAGTGATATGAAACAACTTCCTAATGGAAATCTTTCTTCTCATGATGAAACTCCTTCTTCATTGGTACCTGAAGGTATGGAGTTACAACCAGTCACAAAGGAGAATTCAGTGAAGGGAATTCATATGCGAGATACTCTCAAACATATTGTTAAACAGTATGGAACACTGAGAGGAGAGACACTCCATGCAGAATGCTTCAGACTGGTTATTCGTGATACTGAAAAGGAGAAACAGTGGAAACCTACAGCATCAGTGATGTTCCTCGAAGAAGAAGAAAAGAAGTCAAAACTGAAGATGAAACGTATGATTAAGCAATTGTTAGATGATCCTAATAACGATGAACGTAATGTCCAGAAATCAGAGTGATTTTGTAGATTCCATAATTGTCCTTGATTTCATGCGAGGAGGTACACTTTCACGTGTTTGGTACGTTCTTCAGTGCATCTCAATGGATTTGTCAGGTATGGTTGGTCGCATCTTGTCAATTAGATTTCACTTCTGATGATTATGGAATGGTTTTGGAAGGAGCTGTTGAATCTCTCCCAGGAATGCTTCATGATTTGAAGTATGAGGATTGGAAGCAGGATGTCTCTCTTGTGTTCAAGTATTTAGCAGATTGTTGTGCGATGAGTGAGGAGAATGTGTTTTGATTGAAGAATAGACTCGGTATTAACTCGAATCATAACATATGAAGCAGAGCCATTTGTGAAGGCACTGAAGGAATATCATAAAATGTGTTTGGATTCAGAAGAAGAGTATTTGGAACCATGTGTGAGTACTATTGTGAGCATTCTTGAGAATGTGGTATTTGAAGGTAGGAGTGGAACGAAAGATTGAATGGAAGAGGAATTGTTAGAGAAGTGTCTGAAGAACGGTATACTGGATCTGTTTACAGATATTATGAAGGCGAAACGAGTTGTGAGTGAGGAAGCAACACAACAGTTAATTCAGTTGATTGGGGTTATGCGTCAGTTCGTATCTCATGCAGGTAGGAGAGATAAGATACATATAGTGTAGACAAACAGGATACAAGTGAACTGTGTGCAGCCATTGCAACGATTGTAGATGATGTGGAAGATGCGACATGTAAACGAAGACTGAATCGTTTGATCCAGTAAGTGTGTTGTTTGTGAGACTGTTTGTTGAAGGAAAAGAGACATCTTGGGAATCGAACCCAAGTCTTCCTAAGAGATCAGAATAATTATCAAGGTCGGAAGCTCTTCCATTGAGCTAAATGCCTCGTTAAGAGAAAAAGTGGACTTGATATATGAGGATTAAACTATATTCATTCCCTTTCACGACTATCTCCTACTATCGTACATGTTTGAATAACACTTTTTTGTGTACTGGTCCACTCTCCCTCACAATCACCTTTTTCTTCCATTCTATTTCCAGGTTCTCTCGTCTTGTATTCACCTCGCTTTCTGATAATCCATTTGCTGCATATCTGCTTCTTGGTTTAGATGAACTGTTCATAGTAGCACTCCCAATAGTGAAATCAAGAAGAAAAGCATATCTGAAGTGGACTGTCTGTTCAATAATGGAATTCATTCGAGAATTGATGAAAGAGTTGCGACAATATGACAGAGTCGGCTCCTCAATTCGGTAGTCGACCACATTCAAATAATGGGTGGGAAGAACGTTTTATTCCAGTGTACCAAATAGAAAACAGGAACACTTCATCTGGAAATTGGTTATCCAACAGTAGGATCTATTCAGAGATTCTTATACTATAAAGGATACATCTGAGGGGAGGAAAGGAGATGATAGGAGCCCATTCTATCATACGTATTTTAATTCCGTGACTATAATCAGCATAAATACTTATTGAATAGCTGTGCTCCATATGAAGAACATATTATGAGTTCCTTTTATAAACCCAGTATTTAGAAGGAAAAAGAGAGAACGGAGGCATTTAACCTATAATCTATTAGTAATCATTGCGACGATGGATTCTTAAAGCCTCCCGAATAGATGTATTAAAATGCCACCAAATTAAATAACTAATAATTTAACTACTCTCTTCAAAGGAAGAGGTCTTGGAAAGATCAATAATAGAACTTTCCTAACAAATATTATATTGAATATTATTACATTACTTCAGAGAAGTCAAAATGACCCAAAATAGACACTAAGGAATAGTATCTCAACACCAGCTTTGGTCTCTCCAATATCCCTGCCATCTATCATTTGGTCTCTGTAAGTCATTTTGTTCAAACTGAAGTTTATTAATAATTCTAAAACAGAAAGTGATTCAAAGAAAAGATCCCAGAATCGCGGGAATCGCATAATCTCTAATAACTATTTCAATTCCACCAGAAACATGTAAGGTGTGTTTGCAAAGTGCCTAGTGGATCAACGAATCATTTTGAAAGTTTGAGGAGAATCCATTATGGAAAGATAATAGAATAGAATCTAAGAGCTTTTAGAACATCTTGATGGCTCCGAGAGGATCCCGGCGTCAGCAATACACCGATGATTACACAGATGAAAGTGACAGTAGTTCATATAAACGAAGAAGAAAAGATAAGGCGAAAGACGAAGTAGAACCTGAACCGGAGATGAAGAAACCTAGTGTGGGTAAGGGTGGGAAGTAGTACTGATTTAGAAGAGGATTTGGATGTTAAGTCGGCTATGGAAGCCTTACAAAAGCAGAGAGATGACAGTCTCTTGTTGATCAAGACTGAACATCAAATGCGTTTAGATTCTGCAAACAGGTTGGCCAATTTCGAAGAGAGACGATTAAACGAGTTTTATGAGGTATCTTCGAAGTAGTGATGTAAATGTAGCATGAAGTGGCTGAATTGAGACGGAAAATTGAAGAAGAACGTGCTGCAATGTCGAAACGAGCTGCATCGGAAGGCATCCGTATTTCTGAATTGTTATCGTCAAACTGTAGATCGCAAACACCGTATGCTTCCAAATCGAAACGAGGATCATTTGGGAAATCATAAGAGTACTCATTGAAAGATGTGAATAAACAGATAGAAGAAGACACTACACTAACGGTATCCCTTTCAGATAATGAAGTAGTAGATGATATTCGGTACATGGTAACGGAATGGCATTCTCTCTGTGAGAAGTATAATTTAAGTATTGAGTAGGACTCTATTATGAAATTGTAGAGAAAGAGAATCTGGTTGTCATTTTACCTGGTAACCAACTTGTTGTCAATGATCAATTCATTACTCCAGGAATGGAGCTAACATTGCAGAATGGTGAATTGAGGATTCATGGACAGTTCCTTTCGGCGGAACAGAAAGAGGTGAGATATATTGCCCCTTTCTTATTTAGTTCATGTTCAAACCAGATAAAGAAAAACGCAAGAAGTTTTCACTCGATCTGGTACGAGAGGGGAGTATTACATTTCTGCTAAGTGATAAGGATGGAAAAGAATCGGAAAATATTGCCTGTTAGTGAAATTGTTTGTTGACAAACAATTAAGAGGGATTGTGGCGGTTTTGGTGGCAGACTTGATGAAAATAAATGGTAAGAGTCATACCACCATTTCAAAAGAGTGAAAGTGACCGTTGGAAAGAAGTAAGAATGACCAAAGAAAAGTTTACGGCAGAGCTGCTGCTCACGGTAACTCTATATCTATTCTCATGGGTTCTGTTTGTTCAAGTCCAAGCGTAGACGTTGTCGCCGATAGTAAGAATGAGTACTTATAGTAAATTGAATAGAGAATGAAATTGAAATGAAGACAATTCGAATGCAATTCAATGTGCGTTGTGAGTTATGTATTAGATTGTAGGCATTGGCAGAGAATCGAAGTGAGGAAGGTTACATAGTTAAGGAAGACTTCTTTCGCTTTTTCAACCTTCCTGGTTTATTGGGCGGTAAGCATTCTTGATGAGAATGAAAAGAAGAACGACTGTTTATAATGTTTGATGTAAACCATGACGGGAAAATATTCTGGTCAGAGTTCAAGAAAGGAATTGAACGATGTATGTTAGATGACGAATCAGAGTTTGATAGTTTCATTTTTCACTTCTTTAGTCTAAATGAGTATGTTGAAACTTGATTTCCATCTCCTGTAGCCGAAGTGAAGTGGATTTTGATGAGTTTCAATCTGTGCTACAGCATCTTCCTCCTAGTATCTTCTTTGTTATTCTGAAGTCAGCAGAGACTCGCAGTGATTATGCGCACAGTTTGTATCGTCTATTCTCTTTATTTTGTAGAATGGGTTCAAAAATGGGGAAATGAAATGAACGAATTGGTAATAACGTGTTGAACTGGTAATTTCTAGCCAGCAAGTGCTGTTCAAGAGGGAATCTCTGTTCTCTTATCTGCTTACTTCGAGAATAATGAAGAGAGTGAGCATAGTGCAACCATCAATTATCATGACTTTTCCGTGTTTATGCGAGAACAACCACATCTACGCGAGTATTTCCGAGTAATCAAAGTCAAGTTACGTTTATCTATAGACAATTTTTACTCTTACAAATCATTCACTAAATGCGAATCCCCTTAGTCTCCCTTCTTCCTGCACGACTACTTCTCATACTCTCACACCTTCCGAGAGTTACAACAAGCTTCCATTCGATAGTGTTGATCCAGAAGTGTATCGTTCTAGAAATAACCGAAGTATGGCCAAATTAGGTCATCCAGAGAAATGGCAGGGATTCACACGAGCATATTGGTGTATTGTGTGTAGTTATTGCCATAAGGAGGTTCGATTTTGTTGCATGTGCCAAGGAGAACTGAAACCGGTGGACCAAGAGAAGAATGATGGAATCAAGCATCTACAATGTACAGAATGTCATCGTGTTGTGTCTATGCGCTTCTGTAGTGCGTGTGGACATCAATATGAAGATAAGGTGGTTGATGCAAGAATGGAGATTCCAGGCATTAATGTAGGATAATCTATAACTTGAATATGTAGGCCGAAGTGAAGGATTGTTCCGGTATGTTATACCAACAAACCCATTTCTCTATGAGTCATGTCTTCGCACGTGTTCATAACAATTTCCTTTATCTGTTTAATAATCAAGCTTCTGAAACACCTTCTTCTGTTTTATATCTTGAAAAAGCAGTTGTGAGGATGTAGGAATCAATCTGCTATTTGAGGAATAGTATTCCAATTGACAATTCCAAAAATACTAAATATTTTGGATTCCGTATCCAATTCCCGGCTGCATATGATCGTGAGTTTTTCGCAAGTTCAGAAGAAGAGCGATCAATTTGGGTGAAGGCAATTCAAGAAGTAGCCGGAGTTCGTCGTATTGAGGACTATTATGATATTTGTGAGATGATCGGAGAAGGACGCTTTGCTGAGGTTTACAGAGTGATATATGAGAGGAAGAGGTCATGATTAGTGTATTGAAAAGAAGAGTGAGAAGGAGTATGCTGTGAAGATTATCAATAAGAAGAAACTGACTGAGGTGGGAATGGTAGTGAGAGATGAGATATAGAAGGAGACCGAATTAATACAGACGGAGATAGCAATCTTGTCTCTCGTACAGCATAAGAATATTGTGACTCTTTTTGATACATTTGAATCGAATGAAGTAAGTAATGTGTATCATTCTTTAATCTTCTCTTCATATGTTACCTCTTTTATCATATTCATTATCCACTCATCACTCATTCCCCTATCATACTCACTCCCTTAGAAGATATATATTGTAATGGAACTCCTTCGAGGAGGTGAACTCTATAGTAACATCTGTGGTCGCTCTATCCTCAAAGAAGAAGAGGCATACAGAATCATTCATCCTCTTACAGAGTGTCTCGCCTATCTTCATCGTATGGGTATCATTCATCGTGACATCAAAGTATTTCATTGATATTTCTCTTACCTCCAGCCTGAAAATATCCTATGTGATAAAGATTTATTTGATGTGAAAATTGGTGATTTTGGGTTTAGTAAGATGATTTTCCCTAAGGAGAAATTGGATTATCCATGTGGTACTTTAAATTATATTGCTCCTGAGGTGATTGCTTGTAAGGGATATACCACAAAGGCAGATATGTGGTCTTTGGGAGTTATATTCTATTTATTGTAAGTGTTGGGAAGCTTTATGAAGAATAGATTGAGAGGTCGACTCCCTTTTGATGGACAGTCGAAGGAAGAGATTGTTGATATGGTGATTCATGGTACTCCTGACTATACGAATAA
Source organism: Blastocystis sp. subtype 8 (assembly GCA_027406425.1). Classification (NCBI taxonomy): domain Eukaryota; class Bigyra; order Opalinata; family Blastocystidae; genus Blastocystis; species Blastocystis sp. subtype 8. The sequence continues at coordinate 58,979 of JANPWN010000046.1, forward strand.
GTTCTTCTTACGCTTATCACCCAATGTGAGAGAATGTCAAAGGATTAATTTGTAGTGCCGTGAAGCAATAAAGGGGTTGTTACAGAAGAATCCAGATATGCGTCTATCAGCAGAAGATTTGATGCATCATCCCTGGTTCAAACAAATGCAAGCGGTCGAGAAGAAGAAGAAAGAGGAAAATGAATGGGTAAAGGAGGAAAGTCCAAATGGGTTGCCTATCGAGGAAACGGTCACTATTGAACCTAATGAAGGAGATATAAATGTGGAGAAGCCTGTTTCTATTGATGGACAGAAGGAGGTGGTAGAGATTGAGGAGTATAAGGATTCAAAAGAGTATGGAGTGAAAGAGGAAGCAAAGGATAGAGTTCAAGAGGAAGTGAAGGATAGAGTTCAAGAGGAAGTGAAGGATAGAGTTCAAGTGAATGATGAAGGGAAGGAAGTGACAAAGGAGTCTATATCTAAAGAAGAGTCGAAGAAGAAATCAAAGAACCTAGAAGAAGAATCTGAATCAAGACAGCCAGAATCAATACAATCTATAAATGATAAAGAGGGAAAATCCAAACTGGAGTCTGATCCTGAAATCAAATCATTTTCAAAATCAATCCACTCGACTCCAAGACATAAACTACAACCTTCTCCTGATCCTTCAGATGATAAGTGGATCAGCTTATCCCCACCACCTAACCTTACTCCACTAGTATTTCCCACTTCAATGAAATAGCGCTCCTTTAGCTGCTTGTATTTGTTTCAACAAACACATTAGTTTACAACTGACTCATTGAGGCAAAGTTCTCTTGAACATATGCTTGAACAAGTTCAGGAACAACATTTTCGCCAACAGAAGCACGATCGATTTGTTCGCGAACTTCCTGATTCCCTACCCAATCCTCGGGCAGAGGAATCGGGAAACACCACACATTTCTATTCATCAGTCGATTTGTCAGCACGTACACATTCTGACGCATTTGCACTTTGGCTCCCAGCTTCTTCATCCAATGCAAAACAGGGGCATTTGCAGGATTCACTACTGCATACAGCATCTTCACTCCTGCTTTTAATGCAATCTATTCTTCAAATAAAAGCATATTAAATACTCGAGAAATAAAATAAAGAAGACACGTTCCGATAGTATTTCGATGATAGGGATCTGCAACAATAGCTGCCCATTCAGCCCATTCAGGCTGGTCTCGCTCGCGGATCACTCGAGCAGTGGCAATTGTTTGCCAATGTCCATTTTCAAAGACCGTACAACCAACAGCCAGATGATCAAACATATCCACATTTGTTAAGTAGTCCAAGAGGTTCGTACTGACAGAGTCAATTTGACGATTAAAGCGAAAGTGAAGACTTCGACGAGAGATCATACCTTTTTGAATTGCTATACATAACTCAAAAGACTCAGAGATACTGTCTTGGAGATGAGGACGTTCAAAAGGAAAGAGAGGAAGAAAAGCACAATCAAGCTCCTTAGTTTTCCCAATATGACAGCTAGGGATAAAGGCTCATAGATAGCAGTCATACAATGCGCTATATGAAGGAACGAGTGTCACCATCTCCTTTTCCAAGTCTTCAAGTGGTGGTAACGAATCGTCATGTGCCCACTTTTTATGGCGATACTGATTCCATGTCTTTGACAGAGGACTTCTTGTCAATTCGCGTAGATACGATTCCATACACTCTTGACTATCTTTGTCTTCATCATCGATCATCTTCTGTGTCGTTACAGTTTCATCTCGAGAAGTAAGACAATCCATGATGCGTTCTCGAATCCCTTTCTTCTGAGCTGTATCTCCATTTCCACTTGAGCCAGACATTCGATAACTACTAGAATAGCCTTGGAATACCTCTTATTTAACGAGTTCTTGAATTTGTAAACCGAATTCCGGGAGATTTCTGAGGACCATTTGGGGCTACTGGCGAAACGGCCACTGTTGTCACAAAAGCCGAAACTGTCGCAAGTAGGTTTTTGCTTTATATCAAAATGTCATCAACAGATCTGACCGTGAAAGCGAGTTTATTCGCCTTCATGATCACTTCTTGTTTTCTGATTCTTCAGATGTATTCGTTTGGTGGAGTAGAGATTACCTTACGAGCAGATGATGTTTATTCTGAATTCTATCTATATTACACATAGGACAGGATATCATGGAAGGTCGCTCGTCGGGTTGTTTACAAGAATGGGGTATCAATTGTTAGTATTCTCGTTATTATGATTTAGACTCTTTCTTCTACAATTCCAGATATTCTTGTGAAAAGGGATGATCGTCTGCAAGTTCATGTACTGGAGTATATATAGTCTTTTTAATTATTAGACTGCTCGGAAGCTTCCAGTTGTTGGAGAGAGGAAAGGGTCAATTAGTCCTAAGGTGATGAATGTATTTACTTCATGAGTATAGACTGATTTTATAATAGCCAATAAGAGTAAATCTGCTGTTCTAACAGAATTACCCTCTACTTCACTTCAAGTTGAGAAGGAGGAACAGGACGTTCCCAAAGAATTGAAGTCTCCTACAGAATCCTCTGTTCATCCACATCTCCCCTATATTGTTCACAAACGAGGGCATTCCTCACGGCCTTCACTTCCTCCTCGCGAATCCAACAGAAACAAAAATAATCCACTGAGCACGTTTCTTGACGGAGAGATTCTTCCATCAAATAATACTTCAAAGAAAGTTGAATCACATCCTCTGGGTCATCGAAAAACAGCGCTTGTAGTCGTTTGTCTGGGATCTGTAGAACACTTTCAATTTTCATTTGATAATATTCTTCAAGTGTATCGTGATAAGCGCAATTCTGCAAAAGTTGACTTTTATGTGTCTGTTTTCCGATTTGAAAGTTTGTATATCTCAGTTTTCAATGAATATAATAACACTTTGAGGAAGGAGAATCCTGATTTGATTTTCTCCTTCCTTCACTTCTCTGATAATAATTCTAAAGGGGTTGGATATTATGCTTGGATTATGGAAACTCTTTTTGATAGAAATGATTATCAACAAATTCTCTTTGTTGAGGTATCTGAAGAATGAAAGATGAGATGTAGGAAAGTTATTTCATTTCAGCAGACTTCTTTAGCTATTTTGATAATGTTTCACCTGTGATGTGGAAAGATCCCACAATTTTGGGAGTGACTGCTCTGAACGAGAATGGCGTTAATTCCAACCAGTTTTATCCTTGTAAGGATCGTCGTGCTACTTATTATCTAGTTCATGTGTTTCGAAGTGATTTCATGTCGATGGGAGCTTGGATGATAACATCAGATGTTTGGATTCGTTATGATCGAAAGTGGTGTAAATATTCAATGTTGCAGTGGATTCGTAAGAAAGAACATCGGAAAGGACAAGCTTGCATTATTCCACAAGTAAACATGATTGGTGGAATTTCATCGCCTAGATATCGCGAGCTGTTCCATTCATACTGAAGGATGTCGATGGTCAAAAGTAAATATGTTACGAAATCATGAGATCTAGCATACCTGCACTTGTGCAGAAGTACTCTTTTTATAATGAGTATTATGACTTTTCTAATTATAATACTGACTATCTGTTGAAAGAGAACTATGATGCCAAGTGGCATCAACTGATCCAGAGTGCGAGTGGTCCAGTATTGACTCGATTCGTTCCGAAGAATAGCGAGGATCTCATTTTAGTTCATTTTGGGTAGGCATTTTACCTTACCATCAATAGCAGTACTAGTATTGAAGAAGTTTTTGAAAGTGTCTCAAGGATTATGAGAATACCTACGGAACAAGACGGTTCCTTTCCTACTGCTTACATGAATTCATACCTAACTATCTACAAGAATACATGGTGTATTGTTACCCCAAAAATAGGTCCATCAACAGAGTACTATTAGATTAATTCTGTTTGTTTTGAGTCAATTCCCGCGGTTCCTGAATATGGTTCGTTCTTGATAGATCTTTGCCTTTTGGGAGATTACTTACCTCTCTTAGAAATGCCCGACGTCGACATAAAAGCTGAGAGTGTGAATAACTATATCAAGGAGTTCCTGAAGGAGATTGACTCTGCCTTCCTTGATCCCAATTTTAACACGTTTGATATACTGAACAATGATTATGTGTGATAGATTGGACTATCTTGTGAATATGGTAGAGCATTCCCAAACTAGGGATGGTATTATACTGTATTTGGATGATGAGTTTGTAGGTGAATCCAAACAAAGAGCATTTCTGAAGAAACAGACAGACGCTGTTGAGAAGTGTCTTGTTCCTATTGTTCAGGCCTATTATGCTGACTACAACAACAGCCTGACGAGTCTGACAGCAATTTGTGATGACTTCCGTAAAAATCAAAAGGAGGTGATGGAATTGGCCAAGCGTGTGGATGATGTTCGTGCACGTCTCTCAGGTAATCACAGTGGTATTCAGACATTATACTATGAGAAGGTTTGTTCTGTTGGATGTATCTGAGTGTAGTTGCTTACTGAGTACACGCTGAAGTCTCTGAAGAACATTGAATATATACGGCAAGCTCCTAAGGTTATTGACAGTCTGTTAGATAATTCTCTGTTGCTCTGTTGCTCTGTTATTTATTTCTAGTTTCATTCGTGCCAGTAATTTGTACAATGAAGTAGCTGCTATGTTGAGTGATTCGTCGATTGCTGAAGTGCCAACGGTTATTAGTCTTCATGGTTATTGGGATATGAAGAAAAAGGACATCGAGAACATTCTAATGGATCGATTACTTACGTTTGATTGGAATTGGAGCATGATTCATAGAGTGGTCTACAAAGGTGATACGATGGAGTGGTCTTCATATACAAGTGAAGGATATAGTTACCATGTATGAACTTCGGGTTGTTATATACGATTAGGAATTAACAGAGGAGAAGGAAAAAGAAGTTGTGAGTAATGGTCGATACACATGCAGTAAATTCACTGCAATTGCAATTATCATCAAAGCAGCTACATTAATAGGTAGGAATGAAGCAGTCAATTAAGGTCAGGATGTAATTTAGCTGCTCAAAATCGTCTTCAGAGCAATAGTGTGAGTAATATTAATGAAGTCATCCTTTCCAGTATCAATCAGACAATCAAAAGAATTGAAGATCCAAAGGTAGAAACAGGGTCTTTTTTATATTATAGGACCCATTAAAGAAAGGGCCAGCTGCAGTTGAATATTCTCTGAAACACATTCTGATGACTTGTGAAGATGTTTTTCGTACTCACATGTGAGTTCCAGAAATCAGCTTGATTTTTAGATGTTGCATAGAAGCATTCTTGAATAGCGTGGTAGAAGGTCGATTAAGCTATGCAGAGAACATCAATCCCGAATACAATATCATGTCTACTTACACTAGTATCCAGATTGCAATCAAAGGGTTTGTAGAACGGTTTATCACTGTGAGTAGTGGATGGTTTGAGTAAGTATTAGCTTCCAACTACATCCAGTACAGTCTCTGCCTTGCGTCTGGCCCAAGCCAATAACACGAGCAAGGGAATGATGGTTTCATTCTCTTTCTCAGCGAGTCCTGCTTGGGTTAGCAGTCAGCAGAGTGTGCTAAGTGGTTGTGATAAAGTCACGGATTAACAATAGATATGAAGGACAAGAAATATGATACTTCCTCTTATAGTCGTGTTTGTGATCCGGACATGCTTCTTCTAAGTATGATCTGTTTCTATGTGAAGTCCTTTATTGAACAGACGACTGTGTTAGCCAACGGTTGGTCTTATGAACTAATTTCACCATAGAGAGTATGACTCGTGTGGAAGAGATGAAGCGAGTTCTGAAGTTACAAGATAATGAGCCGGATCTAAGTGAGTTGATGAGTCTTAGTAACTATCTTAATGAACATATCGAGGTCTAATCAGAGATTTCTTCTTATTGAATAGTCAGACCTCCATTCTGCTCTGATTGATCGGGCTGTTTCCATCACTCAGGGTGCATTAAATAAGCCAGAGTCTTATCTCATCAATGAAGAAGATGGCAATACTCTAAATGTACCCCTTGATTGATCTACCCCTCATCCTTAGTGTGTCATTGATTTGAAAGCAGGATGGAATGAACTAGAACAGAATGTCCTTCATCTTCAGGGTTCATACTATGAAGTGGTGTCTGGTAAGAATACAAAATTCCCGTGATTCAAAGTATTACAGAAATTAATTGATTCTTGTTCTGCAAAGTTTACTACCTTAGTGGATGAGATGGTTCGAGGTAGCTTCGCCAAGAAACGATATGATTGGGCAGCGAATGGTGGCAAATTGTTATTATATAACAATCCGAAGTATGCCGCCATTTTGGCTGAAATCCCCAATTTCCCTGAGTTTGTAAGTGCTTAAAGATTATATGAGTTGAAGGAATTCCAGAAATTATCAGCATCAGAACAGGCAGATGAGGAGAAAGCCATTAATAGCGACATTTATTCCTTCTTTATCGATCCGGTATACATTCAAACTATATTCTGACATCTAGCCAGTAGAAAAGAGTCATCTGATTTTGAATGGACGTGTAATTCTGCTATGTAATGTGTGTGAAGGGTGCATACAACTTATCAAACACATTCTTGAGAGTGGGTGTTGCTTCTTGGAATGATGTCTAGAGAAAGTGAATCGTCATGAGAACCAAGGTAAGTGAGCGAAAACATGACTGAATGGTAGATTCCAAATATCCTCTTGATTATGGTGTTTATGATACAACAGTGAATGAGTGTGTGATGACATTGCGAGGTGTTTGTGACTACTGTTTGCAAATGCTTCTGAATGAAATTAACGCTCGTTGCTTCTATTATATGCAGAAGTACGAGTTTTGGAATTCCATAATTTTTAGGCTTACGGACAGTTTCACGAGTAATAGCTATAACAGTGTTCCTCCAGTGATAATGGAACTTATGAAGGATGTGAAGGGATTTTCGGATATTGTTGTTCGACTTGTAAGGTTGCGATGGAATTGTGATGTAGTGTTCTCCTGCCAAAGTTGATTTGTTTGGACATCAGCTTCAATTCTTTTTATCAACTCTGTTAATGAGAGTAGGAGATCAGAACTAATGACATGTAGTCAATCACTCGAATTCCCGTGGAACAAGTAGATGATTCCATCATCTGTACGTTGAAGCAGAGTAGCGTATGTTGCTCTCAGATTATGAATTTCCTCCTTCCACTCCAGGAAACAATGCCAATTACCCGTCGTTTGACAGATGTAGAAATATTGAATGAGGATCATCTTTAGTACTTCTCGCTGGCATTAATGAGCAAGGAAGATATTAAGAAGTATATTATGAAGCATCCCACCCGATTTACGAATATTGATTATATGAATCTCTTCAAGATCACTACTAGAAATCGTGAACGTGATGATGCTGCTATTGATTGGATTGAAGATATATTGAAGGCTTCACAGAAAAAGTAGAGTATGACTAAATAGCGCTTGTGTTTGATAAAAACAGATTATGAAGACGCAAAAACGATAGTAGGGAAGTAGTATGTAGTAAGTCCCCCATGGACATCGATCCAAGCAATTCCTTGATCAACGAACAAATCCAGCTCTTTCTTCCATTTTCCATTTGTATCATGACCCATGTCCGCAACCTGAAGTTTTCCCTTCTTCCGATTCGCTTTTGCAAGAATTTTAAGTGAATCGCCAGACAACTCCATATCCGCTGACTTGATATACTCCACCTCCCCTCCCTCTTCGTCTTCAATATGAACAATACATAGAGAAGACGACAAGATTGAGAGTTTCTCCACCGCCATACGAATATCTGCAGAATGTACACGACCAGATTTGCTTCCTCCTGTATTAGAATTTAATCGTTCTTTCAATTCAGATAGCTTTATTAAACCTCCATTCTCGTAACGCGTATCTAGACAAACACCTAGGACCCGCATTCCCAGTTGTTTGTAGAATTCATCCAGATTCTGATTTAGCAAGCCAGAGAGAAATCCCTTCTTCTGTGTAAACGGATCCACGCCAATATCATTACATAACTTGTAGAACTTCTTCTGATATTCTTCGTCCTTTTCTAACTGTTTCTTTTGATTCATTACAATGGATTTCAAACTCGATTGCACCTTTACTACACATTCCTTTAGTTTTGTCACACGCTCCACCTCTTCTTTATCCTCCATCGTCTCAGCACTATTCATTCGTCCTGAGTAAAAAAAGATAGATAAACGGAGGAATAAAAGAAGTCTGCGAAATTACACATATAACCGTTTCTACGTCTGGAACTAACTTTTATTCTCTGTTTAGAATGAATTCCAAACTTGGTAATTGAGCTTTTCATCCCATTTTAATGACAAAGGACGATTTTCGGCTCTTCTTGAATATTATGGTAATCAGTCCCCCATACCTGTTTAGAACCCATTCTAACACCTCTATACAACGAATATTCCATTTTCTGTTGATAACTCATAAACGGTGGAATTCCGCGGTTTTTCGACCTTTTTCCTATTTGCATTCGCATTGGTTTTATATCAAATTGGGAAAATGGATGGAGGTATGTATTTTGATGAGATAGTCAGTTGATGGTCACTATATTGAGAAAAAAGATCGCGTTACTAACGAAGTAGGTAAGTACATACCACCGCATCTCCGCAAACCACAGCTGCAACGTGGAAGCGGAGAGGAAAGTCAAGAACCAATAAGAAGACCAGTATCTCCTTATGGTCGCGATTTTGACAGTCGCGGAAGAGATGGTTACTATTCAGGAAGCTATAACAGTTATCGAGATAGTAGTGACCAGTATGGTCGATACGGTCCACCACGTGATGATAGAGGTGTTCACTCCACTCAGAATTATTTTCAGCCGCGCAGCACCGTTAGTGAACCAAGAGCAAGTCGCTGGGATGTTTTGGATAGAGACCCTGAGCCCCGTCGTCCACAGGTTAGAAGAGGGTACATGACAAATGAACTCGGTTTTCATGGAAGTATGAATCCTTCTCGTTTAATGGAGAAGGAGTTATTTGATTCTTCTGATCATGTTACTGAAGGAATCAACTTTGATAATGTCATTTCCGTTTTTCTTAGTGATGCATAGTACGATACGATTCATGTTGAAGTGAGTGGAGATGATGTTCCTAATCCCATTATGGAGTTTACTAAGGAAACAGTTCCAAACTCTCTCTTTATGAATATCATTCGTTGTCAGTACAAGCGTCCAACTCCCGTTCAAAAGTATGGTTTGGCAATTGGTATCTCAGGACGTGATCTCATGGCTTGTGCCCAAACAGGTATTTCTGATTTATGTAGTTGATAGGAAGGTTCTGGAAAGACAGCTGGTTTTCTGTTCCCAATCATCTGCAGCATGTTGCGTGAAGGTCCCGCAAAGCGCGAGTTACCTCATTCGCGTTCTGGAAAGCATTTTCCAACTACTTTGATTCTCTCTCCCACTCGTGAATTGGCCTTACAGATCCATGAGGAATGTCAGCGTGTAGGTGAGAATAAGGTGTTTCATTGTAGTTTTGTTACTGCACTGGAATCGCCTCAGCAGTGGTGTATGGAGGCACAAACATGCGTGATACATTGAGAACGCTCGATCGTGGGTGTGACATTCTGATCGGTACTCCAGGTCGTCTGTTAGATCTGATTCAGCGTGATTATGTGGGTCTTGAAGGAGTCACGTAAGCCTCTTCATTCTTCTTCACAGATAGACATCTCGTGATGGATGAAGCAGATCGTATGTTGGACATGGGATTCGAACCTCAAATCCGAGACATTGTAGAGAATGAAGGTATCTACTTACACATTGATTTATCATAGGAATGAGCCGAGAGCGTCAGACTATGATGTTCTCTGCTACCTTCCCGAACGAGATTCAGCGTTTGGCCGGCGATTTCTTGCGCAACTATGTGTTCTTGGCTGTCGGTCGTGTTGGAGGTGCTGCACAGGACATCGAGCAGCGTGTAATGTATGTGGAAGAGCAGGAGAAAAGAGAGTATCTTTTACATGAATTAGAGAATTGGGGAGATGGCCGTGTGCTTATCTTTGTGGAGACTAAACGCAAGGCCGATATGCTTCAACGTTATTTATTCGATCAGCGTTTCTACGTTTCCACGATTCATGGAGATCGTTCACAAGCTGAGCGTGAAGAGGCATTGAATGCATTTAAGTCGAATCGCGTTCAGATTCTAGTAGCCACAGATGTGGCTGCTCGTGGTTTGGACATACCAGATGTGTCTCTGGTGGTAAACTATGATACTCCTCAGAATATCGATGATTATGTGCATCGTATTGGACGTACTGGACGAGCTGGAAACACGGGAGTGGCTATTTCTTTCATTAATGAAGGAAATAGACCCATAGCAAATGATTTGTATGATCTATTGATTGAGAACAGTGAGTATGAGATGAGATCATGATACGTAGAACAGAAAATACCATCCTTCTTAGAGGATCTTTGCATGATGCGTTCTAGTAAGGGAAGCAGAGGAGGAAGGAACTTTGGTGGGCGTGATATTCGTCGTGGTACACAGCGTTCAATGCGTTCATTTGGTCGAGGTGGTGGTGATCGAAAGGGACGTGGAAGTATTGGAAAGAGAGACAGTGGGTATGGAAGGGATTCGGAGGTGAAAGATTCGTGGGATTGAGAAGATGAATAGGCAGTTGCAGGGGTGAATTGATCCTATAAATAGTTCTTTTGCTATGTTTGTTAAAAGAAACAAAGTTCAGCTCAATCTTTTAAGGAAGAGTAGGGAAAACACCAGAGGGGTGATCTTCATGAAGAGCTGATGATTCTGTTGCTGAAGTAGATGGTGTGGTTGCGGCAGATACTGTAACTTTTGTATTAGACACTTTGTTTTTTCCTGAAAGGAGTTTCTTCCAGGCTTTTACGATCTCAGCTAAAACGACAACGATCCCAGTTGCAAGGACAGTCGCTGCCTTCTCCGTTCCCTTTGCAATCTTGTTGGCCCAAGGGGTTCTCTTAAGCCACTCAGCTGTTTTCTTCTGGATACGGATAAAGAAGTTGTCTCTTTTGCGAGTACAACTCGTTTTTTTATTCTCTGGAGGGAGATTGATCGATTCGACTGCTAGTTGCGGAGATTGGGGATCATACGGGGCGTTAGCATCAGACGGTTGAGAGGCACCCTGAGTTTGAGGGACACCTGTCTGAAGAGTACCCTGAAGTTGAGGAGCAGAAGGTTGAGGAGTGGATGGTTGGGAAGCACCCAGAGGTTGAGGAGTTGATGGTTCAGGAATGGATGGCTGAGTTGATGGCTGAGGAGCAGAGAGTTGAGGAGTTGATGGTTCAGGAATGGATGGCTGAGGAGTTGATGACTGAGGAGCAGATGACTGAGGTATATTCTGAGGTTGAGTAACATTTGTAGCTACTTGAGAGGCATTTGGAGCTGTATAAGCAGAAGCAACAGGAAAAGAACGCACAACAGACATTCCTACAGGAGGAGGTACTGGGACATATCCATATATTACTGGGACATTTGCATAAGGGAAAGCTGGTATTGAAGGAGCTCTCTTTGGAAAGGAAGTTTGGTGTGAAGCTTGGTTACTTACCATTTCGTACTCAGCCACAGTATTATTCATCATGTTAGTATAGTATTCCTTTTCTTGAGGTGTGCAATTTCCCATTGCAATTTCCAACATATCCATAACAGAGACATACAGTGATAAGGATTCACGATAGTTACCCTTGATTTGCTCCGAACGAGCTTCATGCAATTTCATATCAATATTCATAGCGGTAGACATAGTACAAACAAACGAGGTCACAAATAAAATAAAGTATGGGATATCAGAATAAGACAATCGAGTTTATATTGCAATCTGATTGGCTGATAAATAAGTGACTCTTTTCTACTGGATTGCCCCTAATGACTTAACATCCAGTTCTGTCGAATACAGTTTGTGAAGTTAGTGGTGTTGCAGAGACGTTTGATAGAAAGGAAAAGAATCACTTCTTATTCTTCATTTACTTTTCTCTGCTGAGCACTTACGTTCTATAGAAATCATTAGCATAGTTTTCAGGTTTTACCCTTTTCGAACTCCAGAAATCAAGTTGATTTTGGCATTATTCGATTTCTTCAAGAATCCATCCAATCACCTTCATATGATTAAAATAGCAGCAGTTGGAACTAGTCAATGCTGCTGTATTAATCGTTTCGGGATTGAATGTACAATGTGTCATTTCAAAGTAGGTTCGGCTTTTCTGTTTTCTGACAACCCTAAAGTGCTTGAATCATTATTTTTTCATGATGCACTTAATGGTTTGCAAAATAGTCACTGATTTGAATACTCTAACACCCGGATAGTTTCACAAGCAGTGTAACTTCTTAGGGATTACAGAAGAAGATATATGTCCTGCCTGCCGTTTTTTAAAGATACATCAGCATCTTCCCGAATGTGACTTTTGCGATAAGTCGTCGGATGAGTTGTTTCTGACTGGTATTTTTCATTCGCATTACTTACATTCAGAGTATCAACCTGGCCGATTTGTGCACTATGTGTGCCTGAAGGCTCTTGCTTCCTTTTTATATCTGCATACAGATGATGAATTCTTTACTTGTCCCAGTTTGAAGGAAGCAGTTGAAGCGCAAAATGAAGACGAAGTGACGACCGTTTCAGGTCAATTGTTTTGCTCAAATTTTGTTCCTTTTTTCCGGAATCATTTTGTCCCAGTGAAGCACCAATTTCGTCTCCTCACTGAGCAGTTGGTTTTGTTTGAAAAAGAAATCCTTTCCTATCGCCAATCTCCTCCAAATAACTCCTCAATCATTCTTACCAATGATTCTTGTGCCTGTGAATTCTGCAGTTCAAATTCAAAATTGCTAATTAAGTGTCAGCACAAGAATTGTTTTCGTTTTTGTCACATGTCTTGCTTCTTGCATGTAAATCACCAACGAGGGATTCATGTTCTTTTCAACAATTCCTCTGTTGCTCTTCTATATTATTGTCGAGAGCATGAACAAGAAGCTACAGATCAGATTGTCCAACAGTCCTCATCACAGCTCTCTTCAGGAACACGTCTTACAGCAAAGCTTCAAAATTTACAGGAAGCCTGTAAAGTTGCCTACGGAACCCTGATGACAACAGGGGAAATACCTGGAGACCTTATGAAGGATCGGTATTTTTTAAGTCAGTTCAAGGGGTATATTCAATGGGAAGGAGTCTCCGAGTCGTCAAGACGAACTCTTCAGTGGTCAACTAAGCGAATTACGCGGGATATAAGTGAAGATCCAGTTATTGTAATGAAACTGTCAAAGAAGAAGATTTGTGCTGTATGTGGCGGTGATGGAGGAAGTGAGATTGTCCCTCACTACACAAGTCCTATGTTGGAATGTAAAGTGTGTGGTGTGACTATTCATTCTTTCTGTGGGTTCGAAGAAGGAGATGAATCCTCCTGGGTCTGTCTTCGTTGTCAAATGAGTCGTGAAGGTTCCAGTGATGGAACATGTGCTATATGTGGTAAATCTGATGGATATATGACTTCTTCGAGCTTAGCTCCTAATTTTCTTGTTCATTTTCCTTGTCTGATTATGACTCTTCCTTATTCACTTTCCTTAAGAGAACCATTGAGTCGTGAGGAACCTACCTTGATTGCTGAGAATGAAGCATCTTCATGTGTGTGTGAGATATGTGGACATCATGGAGGTGTACTCCAGTGTTCAATTCCTGAGTGTAATCATCGATTTCATTATAGATGTATTAAGGATTCATGGTGTCTTTTCTTTCATGCCACTTCTGAATCTGTTTCGTTTTTTGTTTGTTGTTCGGAGCATATAGCTCTGATTCCATCGATCTATTCGAACATTCAGACTACATCGTATCGATCACACAAAATTCTTTTTAGTCAAGCTCCTTCTTGGCTTCATAACTTTAATCGTGCTCGTTGTAGAGTGAGTTTGTGTGAGTATGATCTCATTAACAATACTAAGGAGTACCAGGCATTACGTTCCATCTTCATTCAATGTGGTTTGCAAGAGGTGTTACGAGATACATCAATGCGAAGAATGAAAAGACAAGTCACTAAACAAAGATTGTCCACTAATTCAAGGGAAAAAAAGGAGCGACGTACTTCCCTGATCCCTCATTCTTCATCCACTTTCTCATCTAACCGCAATCGCAGGTTCAATTTCCACCTCTTCTTTATTTTTAGTCCTCGTCTTTATGCTACAAATCGTTCGGGTCTTACAGCTCTTGATATTTGGAGGTATGTAAATGTTCTTATGGGAAAGCGGATGAGCAGGAAGGAGGTTCTAAAACTTCTCCGATTGGATCGGAAATCCGTTTATTTTTGTCATTCCCTTAATGTTTAGGATTTCATAATTACTCTTGACAATAAGGCTATTTCTCTTCCGCCGTTTCCAAAAGCATGGGATCGTGATAATGAAAGCCCATTTGATCATTTTGATGACGCGAGAATTGTTCCATTCCCATGGAAGTCCCAATCGCGACCTCGTTCCGATCTCGAAGATAAACGAGGTCGAAAGAATGGTAATTCCTTTGTAGGAGAGTATATCTATATGGGATTCGATTCAAAAGATGTGAGTTCCTGTCGTGAGACATTCGATCCATATATAAGTGAGGAAGTATTAGAATGGTTTCATCGTGAGTCGATGTGTTTGGATACAACCTTTCGTCTAGCTACAATCAATGATATTAACGATTTGTTACAAGTGAATATAGTGAATCCTTTATATAGCAAGAGAGAGGATTATGAAACAGCTCTGAAAGCGAAGAATGAATATGTGATTGTAGCAGAACGAGTGAATAAGAAAGGAAAGACATGTATTGTGGGTTTGGTTCATTACTATTTAATCTGGTATTGTCCGTCACATCATGATTCTGAAGAGAAGCCAAGAAGACGCGATGGTCTTCTTGATGCATCTGACCTTAAGGTGGTTCAGAGCCGTAAAGTCGTATATGTGTGTACTCTTCAAGTTGTTAAATATTCCACTCATCCTCAATATGTTGTTTCTCACATCTCTGCAGAACCCTACACAGGCACCATTCTCTTCTCACTAGCTTGTCAACACGGGATTCATACAGGAATGGCGTGTGTTCTCTGTGATTCTACTGATAATGCCATTTCATTCTATAAACAGGTGTTTGATATGAAAGCCAACACACGGGGAAGTCGACTTTATACTCCGATGCAAATGGATTTGAATCAGTTTCATTATCAACGATTCTGGAATCCCAAAAAACGTTGTATTTTGTTCTTATAGTGAGATGTAGACGAGTCCCCACATGTACGCTTACTTGGAACATTGTTTCAACGTGATAAAAACGGTGAAATGATAGACAATCCCCGTGGTTTTCACCTCCGATTCTCCCTCTATGGCCAGCTACTCTCATCAGAGTTTTTCTTGTCTTCGGGGGAAGAACGGAATTCGGAGGAATTATCGGAATTGCAACATTTACATCGAATCATGAATGGAATTGGAGTGAAAGTTACCCGTGGGAATCACCCCAAATTCATGGATATATGTGTGATGTGTGAAGGAGAACCTCCAGAGGAGACAGAGAGTATATGGGAAGAGAGACCCCCGATAGAAGAGAATCCATTGACAATAGAAGCTATCTGTGTCGATAATAAGGAGGAGAAAGATGAGATCTTGATAGAGCTAACCAGACTTCAGAAGGAGTTGATTTGTGTGGAGCGTGAGAATGCGAGGATACTGACTTCACTTGAGGATACAGTACGGAATGGGAGTATAGATGATGGATAGAGTGTGAGTGAGATTATGGAGTCACAACGTCTCCGTGATTCCTGCAATGAAGTGATTTCTCAATACAATAATTATATTCGGACCCATCACCCTGAACGAATGGGATATGGAGTATCCGATTCATCTCGATGTGATGTGTGTAATCAAGTGTTAGATGATGAAGAGACTTGTGTGTGTCTTGCTTGTGGGTGTTGTGCTCATAAACTATGTGCGTGTGTTAATCTTAGCTGTACTAAATGGATGTGCATTGTGTGTGTTGATATTGCACGATATTCATTGAATATCAGTCTACCAGCATCCACTCCACAGTCATCGATTGAATCCGCACTCAGTCAACAAGTTCCCTCTGAACCCTCATCCAATCATCAATTCTCCCTTGAATCCTCATCCAATCATCAATCCTCCCTTGAATCCTCATCCAATCATCAATCCTCCACTGAACCCTCCTTCAATGAACAGACTCTCAATGAGATCAAAAAGATTCGTTCTCAAATTCACTGTGTTCTCTGTGGCTACTCATCGGGTCTTCTCTTTCGTACTGTTTATAATGGAGTCTACGCGCATCCTGCTTGTGCCTGTTGGATTCCCGAAGTTACTATCTCCAACCATGTTCATATGATTCATTCACTTCCTCAACCATTCTCCATCCATAATCCTCTTTCACCACTTCAGTCTCTTCCCTACATCAACCCACACACATCATCCTCCATTGTATTCTGTCGCTTCTGCAAACGACAAGGCCATTGTGTAACATGTCCTGTTCCGGGATGCAATCAATCTTATCATGTTTTGTGTGCATTTCGCAATGGATTAGAAGCCGTATGGCGTTCCAATACATGCATGGAAGAGGAGGGTGATTTTTGCTTATATGGAAGTCGGCATCGAATACTTTGTTCTTATCATAGTTATGATAAGAATGGAGTGATTACTCCCAATCTTATTGCTAAGGGTTCATGGATTGATACCCAGACTGCTGTGTGGCAGGATTATGCCATTGTGAAGTGGGATCAAGAGAATGATTCTTTTGCTGACATGTTGCAGAGTGTTTCATTGAATCGTTTGCTGATGGAGGGACACCGGAGTGGTCGAGTTGAGGATGAGAAGCAGATCCAACAAGGATTGAGTGTGTTAGAGCGATTACGTGTTTGTGAACTCACAGACCTATGGGAGGTACCAGTGACTTTGATTAATGATGGTGGTGTATGTGTGAGTATGAATGGAGTAACCTTGGGGTTACTGACTGTATTGGGTCGGAAGAATGAGAAGAAGAATGTGAAGGCACAGGCACTGAATGATGGAATGGTGTTGTATGGTCGTGATATGGAGCATGATCGTGTGATTGAATTAACTTCTGATGGAAATGTGAAGAGGAAGCGAGGTCGTCCTAAGAAATATACACTTCCTGAATCAAACACGAATCCTCCTCCATCTTCACAATCAACAGATACTCTCGAGATGCCTGCAAAGAGAAAGCGAGGTCGTCCTAGAAAGTATTCTTTAGTGACTACCGAACTGGCTTCCTTGTCTCAATCATCGTCTCCTTTAATATCTCAGAAATGTATGTCTCATTCTACTGTTACTAATCCTTCATTAGTGGCTGATGTAACAGAATCCGAAACCACTCAAAGGCCCTTAACACCTATCGCCTCTAATCTGACTCCTATTAATCGATCGCAACATTTGCATCAACCAACTTCAGAAGTGGAAAAATCGAAGGTGATTAGAAAGAGTCGAAAATCTTCAATATCCATTGTTCAACCAAAACGGGTTTCTATTCTTCCTGCGCCCAAACTTCCATTGGCACCACAGCGTACCTTAGAACCTATACAAATCAATGTTACAAAATCGTTACTTCTTTCGCAGTTCCTCCAATCCAAGTCCTTTTTACAGCTATTAGGACCAGATCCAACTTCTAATGATAGCTTTTCTTTGCGTGGTTTTCTAGATCATTATTTCATGGGAGTTACATCGGAGTCGATAAAGAATTGTGAACGGGGAATTCTTCTTTCTGACGACCAACTCATTCCAGCATCATCAGATAGTGGGTTAAGTGTTGAACAAATATTGGCTAAAGTGCGAAAGAGTAGAAAGATTGAAGAGAAAATCACATTATTACGATTGTTGCTTCGTGTTAGTATGATGTCTGTATATCCTCCACACATATGTGTAAGTTCACTTGCACAGACAAAAGGAACCAAAGAACGAAATATATTGGCGGAGGTGCATCGTTTGGGAGGACTGTGTGAGTTACTATTTACAATGTCTCTAGAGATTTCGAATATTTCACAGTATTTGGAAGATCGTGATACTTATCTGGAGGATCACCAAATGAATGTGAATCGACAGTGCATTTGTCTTTCAAGAGAAAATTTCAAAGAACGACTGTTGGTGTGTATGCAATGCGGAGTTGGATATCATCCTTCTTGTTTGGCTCTTGAATTAACGGATTGTCCAGATCTGGTCTTGACAAAGTATTTCGGTTACTGGTCTTTGGACCGAGGATTTTTATGCCCTGCTTGTTGCAAAGGCGATATATTTGAGATGAGTCCTACGTTGCGAGGGTATGTGCAGATTCGCGATACTGCTGTGATTGCATGGCAGAATAAACTTCGAAAAAAGGTTTACGTATCACGGCGATGAGTACAACTTATTCCCTGTGAAGATAGTGCGTTTTCTTTGTTTGTTCAAATTCGAGATATTATTTGTCACTAAGTTGAAATGGCTAGAACTCTTTAAATCCTGAGTATGCAAGAGAATAAGTTCAAAGCCTTAGTTCTGGATTCAGGAGCATTTATTAACCATGCCTCAATTACTGGAGCTGCTGAAGAATGTTACTTCTGCTATGTTTGATGTTTTAGGAGTTTTATTCGATTGAGGAGGTAATATGTGAAGTGAGGGACAAACAAGCAAGAGGAGCTCTTGAACGCTTTCCCTTCGAGATCAAGATTCGTGAGCCTTCACCTGAAGCTATATCTGCAGGAATGCACCTCATTGTTATTTTAATTGTATAGTGGAGCGATTTGCAAAGGCGACTGGAGATTTCTCTCGTTTGGCACAGACCGATCTTAAAGTGATTGCATTGGAGTATGATCTTCAGAAAGAGATTGGCGGACTTGATAGTATTAATTTGGTCCCTCTTCTTGATGTTTGAGTATTGTGAGATGATTATGATTAGAGAAGCCGTATTATCGATGTTCATGAAAAAAGAGTTGTTGGTATTAATGTTTCTCCATTGCCTTGTAAGTTCATGAATAATCCTAAAGAATGTCGATATGGAATTGATTGTTATTATCGTCATATTGGGGATATCGATCGTTCTGAATATATGAAATCCATTCACAAGCCTAAGGTGGAAATGAAGAAGGAAGTTTCGCCTAGCCAACCACCCCGAGAGCCGAAACATTGGAATGCTGTCAAGAAGGTAGAGACTCCCTTGAGTCTGTTTGGAGGTGAAGATGCATTTCCTGCTTTGGGTCCTGCTACTCCTGCTCAGAGAGTTGAGGTGACAGAGGAGATTGTGGAAGAAGAATCGAAGGAATTGTCAGATCAGGAGGAACAGAAGCTTTCAGAACCACAAAGTTCTGGAGAACCACGGGAATCTTCAGAAACGAGGGAGTTCTCGGAACTCGAAGAACAAGAGGTTTCCGAGCTACAGGAATCTTCAGAACCTCAAGATTTTTCGGAATCTAAATCTCTGCAACCAGAATCTCACAGTCATGTCAATGTGGGAAGTAGTTCACTTATCACTCAAGAAGAGAATGATAATGATGGTGAATGGATATCTGGTGAAACATTGTCGAGGTAAGAGAGGTGATTTCGATCAGTGTATAGTTTTGAGAAGAATCTTTATTCAGATGCTCCTGAAGAACAAGAAGATGCAGATAGGTCCCAATATGCTGCTTGTTGCACAGGAGATTACTCAATGCAGAATGTGATTCTTCAGATGAATATGCAGCTAGTATCTTATGATAATCATCGTATCACACGTATGCGGATTTATACTCGACGATGTAAAGACTGTTTTAGGTAGGTGAATGGAGATATGTTCATGTGAAGTGTTTGTAAGGACGATACAAAACTCTTTTGTCCTGACTGTGGTCATCCATCGCTTGCAAGGGTTCCTGTCTTCATTAACAAGGGAGGTGTGGTGAGAATTGGCGATGCTCCTGCTTCACGTTCTCTTCGCGGAACCAAATATAGTATTGGAAAGAATGCAGATTTATTGTTGTGTGAGGATCAGTTGAAGACGGGAAAGTGGAAACAGCGATTGTATGAGATGCGACGCGAGAAGAAGGAAGGATGCATTTTTGGAGATGTGGGAAGTGAGAGTTTGGGACTAGAGAAAAGTAAAAATAGGGATACTAGCTATCTGGTAATGCATGTGGTGGAAGGTGAAGTTGTAGGATAGTATTGTTGTTGGTTATGGAAGAAAGAATCCAAATGAAATGAAGGGCCGTGTAAAGCGAGGGAAGAAGAAACAAAAGAAAGCAAGTCGTTTTTGAGAATGATCATTTACGTTGTATCATTTAGATTAGTTTTGTTTGTTTGGAAAGCCATTGTTTTGTTATGGAAGTGGAGTCTACAAATTCCGATACTGAGGCGGATTTAAAAACCCTTCAGGAATGTAATGCAGTTATTTCCAAACTTAATCAGAATCTACAAACGACATTGACTAATCTTGATACTCTCTCTGAATCTATTAATAAGTACATAATGTACATTCGTATTCATCTCTAGATCAACTAAATTATGTGAACAATGGACAGAGATGTGGAAGAAAATCCCACCACATGAAAATACTTCTAAATTATAAGAGGATGTTAGTTAAACAAACACAAACTATGTTACATTCCACTTTGTAATGAACACAACTGATCTAGAATAGCATTGTCATCAAGGTCGGTCTCGTTGCAAATTCGTTTCTGAACTGCACTATTCAAGTCGAAAAACTGGCTACAGAGGTCTCCATCCACAACTCCCTACCTATCATATCACACAACTTCAATACATCTGAAGGTATCAAATATTCATTCTCCCGAGTCCAGCCATACTCAACCAACTGACGTTCAACAGCAGCTTGAAGTCTTAGTAGAGTTTGACTCTGTGATAAAGATGGAATTTGTGTGATCTGTCCAACTGATCCGTTAATAGTCGAATATAAAAGAAAAGGGGAATGAGAATGGATTTGAACGACCCTGAGTGATGTGACAACCGTTTTAAGGTCCACTGAAGCTATCAATTCCATCTACACATGAACCAGATAAAACAAAACAAACACTATTTCTGTCAACCAATCTAGTCGAGAAGCTATCACTTTCTTTTAACTATTAGTAATCAAATATATCCATTTCTACGCTTCGAACACAACGGAAAATGCAAACAAAGCCTTCTTGGGTACCAACTGCTAACGAACAAGGATCGAGAAGACATGCACACATGATATGAAAAGATGATGGAAATATAAGAACAGGAGTAAGTGACTTTGGTTCAGTGAAATTAAAGAAAGAAATCACTCCATCAAATGAAGTGGTGACAATCGTGGACTGATAAGTGAGTAGAGAGGTAAGGTGGGAATCCGTGACCTAAAAATGAAAGAGATGGAAAGACTTTACTAAGAGAGAAGTGACAAATTGAATGGATTGGGTGATGTGATAGAGAAAGAGAGATTTGGCACAGACTGCCACACAGTGCGAATGGGGGAGTACTTGTAATTTGGAACATATTGAAGGGAGTGGGCATGTAATTGAGGTGGTCATATCGGGGAATAAGGAAAAACAAATGAGTTTGTACTGATCCGATGTGACAGCGATAACTACTCGTGAATCTAATGTTGTGATAGCGGTGACTGGAGGAAGAGACAGAGTCTGAGATGTTAACTTATGATCTTGGAGTCGAGTCCAGATGAATTGAGAGCTGGCATGCATCGCAAGAAGCATTTGATCGGATTTAAAGTCATAAATACGACGAACAGAGGATACCGAACAATCGTAGTCGAGACAAAAAGGAGATTGCTGAAGAGGACAGTGAGCAAGGAAGAGTGAAAAAGAATCATAAGCAAGGAGAATGAAGTTGGAGTTCAGAGGGTACGAATTACTTGTAATGAAGGAAAGAGAAGGAGGAACAGAGAATGAGTTGGAGAGAATAACGAAGGGAATGAGTTGATAGGGTGAGGAAGGTAGAATGATAAATGGAGAAAGAATGATTGTATGGATCCCATTGAGAGATAAGGGATGAAGAGTCGCATCAGACTGAAGAGTGACTTCATGGAGATGAACAAGAGACTGATTCATCACTCGATAGTAATGGAGAGAGGATGTGAGTTGAACAAGAAGAAGAATCGAACTGAACGTTGAAAGATGAGCGATGGACCGAGGAGAGGACGGAAGAGATAAAGAAGTAAGCTCCGATTCTGATTGAATCAAATGAATTGAATTCTCGGTAGCAATAATCAATAAATCTTCTTTCAGAAGTTCAATATGGAGGATAGGTATATCAGACTTAAAGATACATTGACACTGATATGAGGAAGAACTAGTCCATCTCCACACTTCATTCGTATTTACAAGAAGAATCAATTCAGAAGAGTATAGAGAAGCATTAGTGATGGATGCAATTGATTGAGTATGTATTTCCTCATTCACAGTCCAGTGAACACAACTAGAAGTCACTTGGACCAATATATTCCCAATCATTCCAATCACAAGAGATGGTTCTTTAAGCACTTCAGAGAGAGAAACAGGAATCAAGGTATCATTCGTCATTTGAAATACATTTGTTAATTCATTATCACTTATACAAATATACACTTCACTCTTCCATGGAACTATATCGACTCTTCGAATCTGTCCCTGCCACAACTGCTTGTGAAGTAATATACGAACTCCATATCTCCCTTCAATCATCTGACTATTTGTGTCTCGACCAGTCAAAATTGAGAACAGAATGAATCCATCAGTGTCATATGATACACACATTTGTGAGCAAGGAGCAATTGATTTAGTGACTTGAGTAAGAGCAACAGGGATCTTATCAGCTTGATACAAATCTCGGGTTTGCATGATATAGCTATTTCCTCCTTCAGCAATAAGAAGGAGAGACTCGCCTAAGTCCAAAATCTGTTTGAAGACCACAGATCGTAACGTCTTATCCTGAAAAGTCACCTGTTTAGAAGAGTTCATAGTGTAGAGAGCCAGTCCTCCAGAATCCAGTGCAAAGAGGAAACAATCATTTCGTATTAGACAGTCCGTTAGAAGTGAGGAATTAGGAATCGTCACAGAAGCAGGACTCTCGTTCAAAAGGATGCTATACTCAAACCCACGTTCTCGGGTAGTCACTACATAGTCCAATGAGTTGAATCTTCCACGATAAATCCGATTACTAGTGGCAGGAACTGCGTGTGTATAACAATGCTGAAGGAGTTCCTCGTCTTCACCATTCTGAAGAGAGAAAACAGATAATGTTTTGGGCTGATGCGACCCACATTCACGGAAGAGAGTCAGAATGTACACATTATCACTTACAGAACAAATAGTCATATCGTAGAAAATGGCTGATTTGCACTGATGGAGACCTGACTGCATTGATATTTGATTTCCATCATATGTAATACTGTAAATGCAGAATGAGCTCCTGAGGGAACCTAGTTGATAAACATCGAATAGAAGTACCGATAAGAATAAATCGTCCATTATCATCTACACTTACAAAGTCTCCTGTTACCTCTTCTTCGCGAAGAGTCGTTTTGACTACAGGAACCAAGTTTCCACTTTCTTTAGAGTATCCGAAGAGAATTAATTGATAATTATCGGTTGTGGCAACTATCAAATCGCGAGAATAGTCTATTCTATCAAACCAGTTTTTCGGATAAACTTTTCAATGTCAGAACTTTCATATTCTTAATGGGATAATGAATAGTCTGTTTGTGAGAGAACTTCAAACAGCCATCTTCAAGCAAATAAAGCGAAAATGACTTCTCCATATGATAAAGAACATGAATGGAGTTATTATCGACAAAATGACCTGCCAATAACTCTTTCAAACTACTCCTACCACTCAGAGCATGATAGATTATAGATGATGGAAAAAGCGTCTGACGGTACAAATACATCGTCGATGAATCGATTTGAAAAGAGAGGAAAAAATTCCCGTAATTGAGTCATTCCAAAACTCACAGAAACAGCTAAAAATGGCCTCCTCCATCTACTTCCTGTATAATGCTATCCAGAAAGCAACAGGTGCAAAGTTATGTTGTTTGGCCAAATTCTACAACAGTAGAGAAGACAATATCATCACCTGTTCTTCAGACACGTTGATTGTGTATAAGGCTGTAAAGTATGAACATGAAACTACGGATAAAAACAATCAATCTAGTCCCGTATACAAACTCAAGGTCGTGGACGAATTCTCTCTTAATGGTGAAATATTGTGTATCGCATCGATTCCAATACGCAAGATTTCACCTTTATATTCAAATGACGGTCGTGATGCACTGATTTTGAGTTTCCGAGGGAATTATATTTCTACGATTGCATTCGATGAACAGAACGGGGGTTTACAGGATTTTGATTGTCTAGATTTTCATAAGGAAGCTGTTGTTGCTCTGGATGGTACATTGAAAGAGTGCAAGGTGATGAATAGGATCAGGCCATGAGATTGAATTTTCTGATACAAGTTTTGTTCAGAATCGTGGGTTGATTCGAGTTGATCCTAGTTATCAATGTATTGCAGTGATTCTGAATTACTATGTGATTGTGGTGATTCCACTGATGACAAACGGACTTGGAAATCACTTTGTGGTCTACAAATCATCTCTGGGAATCCGAGGACAGCTTAAAGATCTCCAGTTTATTTACAATAGTGTTCTACCAACAATGGTACTTTTAGAAGTATGTCTGTATGATATCGGTTAAGTATAGGAATCAACGCCAACATGGGCTGGAACAGCTGGGTACAATGGCAGCAACACGAGTCTCTTTCTAGCTACAATCACTCCGACAATCAAAGACTGTCGAGTGGTTTATAGTTATTATGGACTTCCATACGACAGTACACATGTAGAGCCGATTCCATCTCCTGACCAAGCTTTTCTTCTCATTAGCTCTCATATTCTCTTCTACTTCGCCTCTCAGTCACCTCGTCTCCTGATTCTCAATGACTACGGAATGCAGTATCTCCAGGAACGTGCAACTCAGTTCCCCAAGTCAGTTTTTAACGATCCCCGTGCTTATTCACGTTGTAAGGAGTCGATTCTTCTTGATAATTGTTTTGTGTGCTTGAGTGATCGATCTGGTGAGAGCAAGTTGAATGAAAGGCTCATATATACTGTGATAAAGGGAAATGGTTTCCTGTATTCTCTTTCCATTGATATTCATAATGGACACACGAAGGAATGTAATATAAAGAGTATTGGAGAAGTGGGCACAGATGTTACTAGTGCTGTTATCTCGAGAGTCCAAGATGCTACTTTACTATTCGCTGGAAGTAATACTGCTCGTAGTGTAGTGTATTCTCTTACACATAATATTGTATGTGATTCTATTGGTGACCAAAATAGTCCTCATTTTTGTCAATTGATTACAGATGAGAAGAATCATCGTGATGATGATAATTACCTTCTCTATGCTCATGGATACACAAGGTTAACAAACCATACCTCGCCGACAAACTTCATTACCCGTTTGTATCTGAATCTCTGTTTAAATACCTTATCTTCCTTCTCATTGGAGAAGCCAGTGAATTCGAGTCGTTACCACCTAATACAGGCATTCCATTTGAAGAAGGAATTGTTATCATGCCATTCTCATGTTGTATTGAGTGACGATGTTCATACAGATGTGATTCAAGTGGATGGACAGAATTTGACAAAACTCCGTGGTGATGAGTGTATGTTTAATTTGCGTGTGGGATGTGTTGGACTAATTGAGATGAAGGGTGATGTATGGGGCTGTGATGGGTATGTAGCTATTCAGATATGGAATAAGGGATTGAAAGTAATTCATGAAGAGGGAGTGATTGGAATGGTGACTGATCTGAATTGGGATGTATTGAAGAATACGGTGATTCGAGATGTAAGTATGGCTGAGGACTATCTTCTATTGGTCACAGCTATGGATGAAGTTTATTTGATGCATCCAGGAAATCCTATTCAATTCACTTGTCTCCAGACTTCAAATGTTTCTATGTGAATGATGAATCATGTCTAGATTCCTATAACATCGATTTCTGCAACTCAACTCACATACAACTCAGAGTCCGTGTCTTCTCCTCTTTTGCTTCGTGGCCTTCAATTTGATGAAGGCGGTGATGATATCATTTATGAGGATGAGAATGAGATGGAAGAGGAGCCGAGGGATCAGACTTGTATCACAGAGTTCGTTGTGTTTCTTGCTTACAAAGATGGAAGTATTCATCTCTATTCATTGCCGACATTCAAGGAGATTTGTAGTTATTCTCAGATCTATGTTGGGAATAGTGTGTTGCAACCCACAGATGGAAAGAGTCGTGGTCGTAATGTATATGTGCGCGAATTAGTGATAACCGAAGTGGGAGTAAGTGAAGAAAGAGTAATGAGAGAATGTGTGTTGACAGTAAGACTGGAATATGGAATATACTGTAGTGCGTATTGTCCAATGAAGAGATTCTTCTCTATCGACAGATGATTAATCACTCACTGAATTGGTTACGATGTGACACAGGTGCAAAAATCACGACAGTTACTGCTCAGCATTCTCTCCATTTAGTTGAAAACATATCAGGACAGCGTGTAATATTCGTTGCTTCTTCTCCTCCATTGATGATAACAGCTCCACGAGGTCATGTTCAGATCATTCGTCTTGTCCTTTATTGTTGTTTCATTTACATATAGGGAGGTCTCACAGAGCTCCAGACACTTCCTATTTCAGCCTTCACTTCCTTCGATATGACTGTACCTCCTTACCATCTTCTCCTCACTGCTGTATCTGCGGACACCGAGAAGTTGGCTTTGATGGAGATGCCAAAGCTGGCCCCTTCTTCTGATGTTGAATCCCATGTGGCATTAGTAGAATCACCTCCTCATCCCTACAATATTCTTCATATGACCTACATCCAAGCCGATGGTAACGGAGATAATGAGTTAATGGCCATTGCCTTCTCATACACTCGTGGGATTGTTCAAGACTCCTCTTCACTCTATGGATCAGACTATTATCAGCATGAGCAAAAATGTGACTCTTTGGCAATTCACTTGATTCATAGTGTCGGGTCCATATGCTGAACTGCATTATTTGTATGTATTAATGAACGGAATTCATCTTCATTCTCAGTAATACTAGGAATTATCCCTAATATGTAGTTATGAATTACCTCCAAACGAGCGTGTGATGTGTCTTCGTTACACAGATCGGTTCTCTCTGGAGCCAAACGGTCCAAGAGTCCCTCTTCTTCTTGTGTGTGTCTGTGTTACTTCTGGTCTGATGGACGTGGATATGTGTGGAGGAAAATTGTATGTGTTTAAAATTGATCTGGAACCCCATGAGAAGACAGTTCCACTAGAATTAGCGTGGGTGAGGGACATGGGTCGATCTGTGATGACATGTGAGGTAATGAGTTATCGAGATCAGGAGTATGTGGTATTGGCAAAGGGTGCCAGTATAGGAGTAGTGAGTGGCTGGAGTAAAATAAGCTTGTTGGATATGACAAAACGAGAAGAATTAAGTGAACAATATGATATTGCTAATTATGTAACCAGTCTCACAGTCATTAAAAATACTGTTCTTGTTAGTGATCTTAATAATGGAGTTACATTCTTGATTTGGACTGTGGGTTGAATGAGTGATCTTTCATGGTCTAGGGACAGTCTTTCCGTTTACAGTGTCGAGACGATGAACCCTCTCATGTCCTTCATACCAGTTGGCTATTTGCTGATCGGAATGTGTTTTTGGCTAAATCAGATATGGAAGGAAATTATAGTATTTATCGCTATCAGAAAGATCGTAGAAGTGAGAGGGAGATCTTATTTATAGGAGTACATTTGGATCGTCAATCTAGTATTCACATGGCTTCACCAATTAGTAGCATTTGTGTAATTCCTCATGACAATAATCGATACAATATCCTAACAACATCTGAAGGAGAAGTTGGCATAATAATGCCGATTTCGGGTGAGGACTATATGGTATTATTATCGTTGCAAAAGTGTATTATTGATACATTACCTCAAATTGCGGCTTTGAATCCAGATAATTTCAGGTATATGTTCAAGATTACTTTCATTTGTGTAGACAGTATCATGTAGAGGGAGTGCGTAAATATCCACATGGAAAGAAGATGATTGATATGGGTATTATTCGGAAGTATCTTATGCTTCCTACACCTACACAAACAGATGTTGCCCGTTCACTTCAGATTGATCCAACTGAATTGAATCGAATTGTTACAAGAATTGACAAAGTACTATATGAACTATTCTAGTTTTATTTCTCTTTTGTTGAAAATCGCTTTCAATACATGACCATACAATAGATAATTATCTTATCGAGATAGACTGAATTCAATTCTTGATATAGGAAGCAGACCTTTCACATTCAAGAGGTCACGTGGCGCAATGGATAGCGCGTTGGACTTCGGATCCAGAGGTTGTGGGTTCGAGTCCCACCGTGATCGATTTTTCTTTTTTTTGTTCTTTTATTCCTTTTTCAGAATCCTCAATTTTGGTTATTTTGAAGTTTGTAATTCGTACTATCAATGTTCCAACAATTTGATTCCCTTTTTCCTCTTGGTTTTTATGTAGCTAATTTATCTACTTGACACTCATATGTTCTTAAAACCTGCATATCTGATTCCAACAGGTTGTTTCGTAAACTTCAAGAATCAGCATCCAAAATAAAAGCCACAAATGATTGGATTACGGTGACACATTGAAACTCCATAATCGATTTCTCTTAATTTCCCCATAATACAATATAATTTACTGTTCATATACTACCATTACAGGATATAGAAAATGTATTTTTTCTATAAAGGGTATCAACACTTATCTCACATTGTTTTCGGAATCCGAAAACAGAAGAAAACCGGCGTTATGGTAAATGTCAACTAATTGTCTAAATATGTCCGCGTCATTATCGATCTTTACGATCTCACATTTTCTTTTGTAAGTAATGAAATCATTTACAGTGACACTTCTTGTGTTGGCTCTAGCTTCTGCTGCCAACTGGGCTATTCTGGTAGCTGGATCAGACGGCTACTGGAACTACAGACATCAGGCTGATGTTTCTCATGCCTATCAGATTATGAAGGCTGGTGGTATTCCTGAGGATCACATCATTACTATGATGTACAACGATGTAGCTGGAAGCAGTGAGAATCCTTTCCCTGGTCAGCTCTACAACCATCCTGGTGATGATGTTCCCGATGTGTATGAGGGTGTTGTTGTTGATTATGAGGGCGAAGATAACACTCCTGAGAATTTCATGAAGGTGCTTTTGGGAGATGAGAGCACTGGTAAGAAGGTTCTGAAGTCCACTGCTGAGGATAACGTGTTTATGTTCTTCTCTGACCACGGTGGCCCAGATGTACTGTGCTGGCCTAGCTCTGATTTAAGCAAGGAGGATTTCCAGAATACTTTGAAGAAGATGGCTGAGAAGAAGATGTTCAAGCACTTCGTGCTGTACATTGAGGCTTGCTATTCTGGATCGATGGGTCTTGACTTCCCTGAGGATTTGGGTATCTCCATTGTGACTGCTGCCAATGATAGGGAGTCCAGCTGGGGTTGGTATTGTGGTGATGAAGCTGTTGTCAAGGGAAAGAACCTCGGTTCTTGCCTTGGTGACGAGTTCTCTGTGTTCTGGATGGAGGATACTGATAAGGGTGAGCAGAAGACTGAGACTCTGGAGGAGCAGTTCGCTCGCATTAAGAATGGTGTGACTAAGAGCCACGCTTCTCGTTATGGTGATACCTCTTTTGCTCAGGATCTGATTGGTGAGTATGTTGGTTATCCTGAGAAGAAGCTGTACAAGGAAGTTGCTGAGGAGGCCTGGGATTCTCGTGACAGCAAGATGCTGTACTTCCGTCATAAGTATCTTACTACCACTGGTGCTGAGAAGAGAAAGTATGAGAAGCTCTATCTTGAGGAGGTGTCTCTCCGTCAGCAGATTGATCGCTACATCAATTCTATTGCTAAGGCTGATCGTCTGTATTCTGCTGAAACTGGCTCTGTGAAGGATTTCAACTGCTACAAGGCTGGTATTGCTCAGATGGAGGCTATCTTTGGTCGTAACGATTACCAGTTCAAGTATTACAATGTTCTTGCTAACATGTGTAATGAGAACCCTCTGGTCTTTGCCAAGTACTAATTGGATAGCTAAGTATTGTTTGTTAAAATCAGTTTAATCATTTCCAATAAGTGTGAGAAGGTTAGAATTTGGTAATTCTAAGATAGAATGAATCCAGATTACATGCAGCCATCTGGATATCCTCAGGTCTCCATGAGGTAGCATATTATCGAATGAGGCCATAATGCTGTAGTTCTATGATCCGTCATTCAACGTCGCGTCAGGCATTAACAAATGAGGCTTTGCATACAAGTACCCTCAGTCAGAGTGTGGCAGATCGAAGTATCTTATCTCCTGTTGAAACTGTTACTATTGGTACATTTCA
Organism: Blastocystis sp. subtype 8; assembly: GCA_027406425.1. Taxonomy (NCBI): domain Eukaryota; class Bigyra; order Opalinata; family Blastocystidae; genus Blastocystis; species Blastocystis sp. subtype 8. The sequence continues at coordinate 89,253 of JANPWN010000046.1, forward strand.
GTTGAATAGTTTGATTTCCAGACCCTACTGCTCAATTAACTGTGTCAGTCTACAATGACGAATCTGATGAGCAATCCTTGGTTCATGTGTCTCAGGTAGTAACTGAGCAGAAGAATCAATACGCATTCGATCAGACTACAGGATTGTACCAGACAACTGCTGTTATTCAGTCAGCGCCGAAAGTGGGATATATAGAAGAAGAACGACTTAATCCAATGGATTATGCTCCGTAAGTAATGTGTTGTTGCCTGTTGATATAGAATTCTGTTTGTGAAGTCTCTCCCACCTTACGACACAATTAATGATTCATTTCGAACCCCTTTGCTGCCTCCGCGTGATCCTTCTGATCACAAGTTCACAGTGGTATTAGATTTGGATGAAACCCTTGTACATTGCTCAACAGATCCACTGACACACTATAACACGAAATATCAGATCCAGTGGGAAGGTCATAACATGACAGTATATGCACGAGTTAGACCCTATGCACAACAGTTGCTAGAGTACTGTTCTTCCTTCTGTGAAGTTATTGTGTTTACAGCATCTGTTCCTGAATATGCAGACAAGATGCTGGATATATTGGATCCAGAACGCAAGTTTATAAAGTATTAGTGTAGTAAGATTCTAATAGTGAGGTATCGACTGTTCCGAGATAGTTGTACGCTTATAAACGGAAACTATGTGAAGGATTTGAATCGTCTAGGTCGTCGTTTGGTTGAGGTTTTTAATGGATGATTAATAAATAGGAACGCACTATCATTGTTGACAACTCTATTGCATGTTTCGGATATCATATTGAGAATGGAATTCCCATTCGTCCATGGTATAATGACTGGAATGATCGCGAATTATATAATCTTGCAACCTGTGTTCGCGCGATGGCTGTAGTGGATGATGTAAGACCCATGTTATATTCACTTTTCCATCTTCAGGATACCATTGATTCTATTATCTTTTCTTAGTCTGTTTTCAACAAATACAAAGATTAGATTACAAAAAACCACTAGCAACAATGTGTTTAACCCATAATGCATAGTCCTGAAAACTACATCCTTACAGACGGCCTCCAGCACCAGGGAGAGGAGCAACCTGTTCTTCCACCTTCACT